>PVJX010001165.1:0-17230 GCA_004027295.1 Dolichotis patagonum | reverse complement strand
CCAATGCCTAGCCAGGTCTTGGTGCTGCTTGAGTGGCATGGTACATGCTGTCTCTGGCTAGGGGAAGGGACCATATGCTGTGGCCCAAACTTAACTGTAATTCACACACACACACACACACACACACACACACACACACACACACAGGGGACAAGAAGGCATTCCCCAGCATGACCATCCAACCACAGGTGACTCTCAAGGGTCTCCAGAGGGGAGGCTGCCCTCTTTCCTTCACAGCATCCAGCTAGCGGCTCATGCTGCACAATTCCCGTCCTTTATTCCAGAACTCAAAAGTGAAAGTGACTGGAATACGGATGACCAGTGAGTCATCCCACAGCCCAGGGGGCCTGCCCCAAACACAGTGTCCATGGAAGCCAGGTCCACTCAGTAGTCACACGGGGAACTACAGGGAAGGGTGGGGATCTCAACAGTCACCTTTTGGGTGCTGTAGAAGGGGTCCAGGTCCTCCAGGGGCTCCCCGATGAGCTCTCGGGGTGGGTTGCCATAGAGATCTGGTAGCTTTTTGGAGGCCTGCAGGTCCAGCTGGGGCCGGGGAGCCTCCTCTTCGGGCAGCCCCTCACGACTCTCCTGTGAGGTGGCCGAGCCTCGGGCTTGTTTCTCTGCCATGCGCTTCTCAATGGCCGCCAGGGACTCCCGTGTGAACCTGCGGAAGCTGCTGGTGCCCCGAGGTAAGAGGAAGTTTGCCATCTTCTCATCCTGCTTCTGGGGCACAGGCTGTCTTCACTGCGTGGGGGAAGCTGGAAGACACAGAGGGCAGGCCAGATGGGAGGCCAGGACAGCCAGATCTGTGAGGCACAGCCATGCTGGTGGAGGGAACAGCAGTTTTTGCAAAGATGCTCAGGACCCAAGCTTGCCAATCACTCACAGGCACTCCCAATGGACATGGGTCAGGGCAGACCACAGATCTCCAGCCTGTGGGGCATGCGTGAGTCCCCCTGGGGAAGTCACCCACATGTAGGTGACAGTCCCTGCAGCATCTTGGTCCAGCCTCATCCAACATGGAAGGAAACATGCACCTTTGATTGTTCACATCAAACCCCTTTCAAGTGGTGCCTCACCCCTGGGCTGAGGGAAGACGCCCCATGAGGCAGGGATGGGCCTATCATCCCTTTTATTCCAGATCCCTGGCATAGCTGCTGGTCCTGAACAGACGAAGGATTCAGTAAAAGATGAGTAGCTGGGCATCACCAGGTCCTGCCCTCCTTTCTGGGGCAGATTCCCAGCCTGAGTGGTATCTCAGGTGTACCCGTGTGTGTGTGTGTGTGTGTGTGTGTGTGCGCGCGTGCGTGTGTGTGAAGTTTGCAGATTTCACCTGGAGTGTCAGTTGCTGAGACATCTGTCTTTGCTGTAGGAGACCCATGCTCAGAAACAGCTGGCTAACAACTTTGGAGCTGTCATCCAGATGTTGGCACCCTGAGGTATACAGCTGTGTAAGAGTCCCTGCTGGGGATCTCAAAGAAACATGGTGTCTCCCAAGCTGATTCCAAAGCACCCACAGCACGTATGGCTTCTCTCAGACCTTCTTCCCCCTCCTTCCACCTGTGAACAAATAAACTCCAATCGCAAGGGACAGCAGAACCAGAAAACCATGACCACTACTGACCAGGACATCTACCAGCATATACATGTGATGTCAAACCAGAAGAATGTGGGCCCTGGTGGCCTCAAATGATCTAGAAAGTGGTGTGAACACATTGCCTATGACAGTGAGGCAGAAGAATGCATTCCCGACTGCCCCACCAAAACAGGATGTGGCAGGGAGGTGACAACTGAGCTGGGAGACCACAGTGCTAATGACTACATCAAACCCGGGAAAGGCCAGGCACTGGCTCAAGAGGACACGGTGGACACCTGTTGGAGATCTCTGCCAGGCCAGAGTCTCTTCTTGTCAACGGAGGGCTTTGCCTTCACCTTACTCCTACAAAACATGTCGAGGGGACCCCACACTGCTGTTGCACCCATTCCTGCCTAGGTCCAGCAGACGGCCTAGACCTGGGGGTCCCCGGCCATGTGGCAGGTAAGAGTGGGACACACAATAGCCCTCTGCCTCAGAAGGCACCTCTGGGTCCTGCAGCACAGATGCAGAAGAGAGGCGGAGGACGGAGGCCCCAGCACCCGAGTCTCCAGAGCCACCTGTCCTCTGCATCTTTCTCTTGTTTCATTCACTTGAAGGTAAAGAGAGTCTCTGATCAAATTAGTTGGTGAGGGAGTAGGTTTCTACTTTACAAAGGCCCTGCCAGAGGCCCTGTCTACCTCCCATCTTTGAGTGAACAGAGAGACATCCGAACACGTCACGAAATGTGAGTAGTTCTCGCTGTGGGGAATGGGGACAAATTGAAACTTTCTTTGCACTTTTTTTATTGCCTGAATTTGTTAGGATGAGCTTATAAAAACCATACAGACATCATTCTTTTGATCTAAAAAATAAAATACCCAGCCTGATGACAGCAGTCCCTTGCAGGGCAACCCTTCTCCATTGTGAGCAATCACTAGTTCTATAAATTGGGAAGCCACCCCTTTAGCTTGGAATTATTTACTAAAAATAGTGTTCCCTGTCTCACTGTATCCATCTGTGTCCATATGCCTGCAAGGGTTCTGGAGACACGTGAATGCCTGTGGATGTACAGAGGCTCACTGGTAAACACCAGCAAAAGTATGTATGTATGTGTGTGTGTGTGTGTGTGTGTGTGTACAGGCTTGCACCTGCACGTGCATCTGTTCTAGTAAAGAGGTGTTTGTAATTTGTGTTGCAATAAATGATTCATGCAGAGAGGTGCACATGAATGTATAGGTGGATGAATTTCTAACACTGAACACACTTGGTAACCAGCACCTAGACGAAGCCACACAAGTTGTTTCTAATCTGTTCCTCTCTCTTGGGTTCTCTTCCAGACACTGCCCTCCTCTGCCAAGGGTAAACTTCCTCTTGACTGCTGAGTGGATGGCTGAGTTTTGTCTACCCAGTTCGGTGGCTCTTCACAGACCCCTTGGAAGGCTCAGGAAAGGATTCAGGGGTGGGGGGTAGAAACAGCATCTTTTTATCCACAGTGCCACTCAATTTTAGCATTTCCTTCATCTACCAATGTAGGCAACAAAACAGAAGTGCTAACACTACCAGTGACCACAAAGCACTGCAGCTACCTCCCTGTCTCACAAGACTTGCTGCTAGTATCTTGAACATTGTTAATGCTTGTCACTACTTCAAAATCACAGTACTTAGACCTGCTGCTCAATGTTATTTAAAATATTAAAAAAGAAACATATACATTACCAAAAGTTGACTTTCAAGTGTTCTCAAAGCTGTATTCAGTACAGCTATTTCCTTTTTAATCCTGTATGTTTTGCTTGATTCTAAGATGGCTTTACCCAACTGGCAGAGAAAGGTCACACCCTGGCTTGGTCCCTGCTCAGTTGCTGACTCTGGGGTCCCCTCCTCTACCCCTCACTTTGCTCGTCTCTGAGGTGAAGGAGGAAGACAGAGACACTCAGTGTCCTGTGGGATTCTGATGTTATCACCAAGTTCTCCCCGTGGTGGGCTCAGACTCCCCCGGACTGTGTCACTTGTGCACAGGGATGGAGAACACACTGAAGGCGCCACCAGAAGGAAGCCTGGCCTGGGGACCCAGCTTGCCCAGCCCTTGAGCCAATTCCATCCTGAGTCCTGCTGTGGCCCAGCAGGAGAGGCAGAGTAACCTGCAGGGACTAGGGGCCAGGTCTTGGAGGACAGACAGTGACCAGAGGCACTTGGTGCCCTGAGGGTGGGGCCCTGGGTTCTGAGAAGGGTCTTATTCCACTGGCCTCCCTCAGATCCCTAGCTGGGAAGGGTTATGGGCCAACCAAGGGAGAGGCTGAAACCAGATTCCAGATGAAATTCCCTGCTCCCCAGCAGCCAGGCAGCCTCAGGTTCCAAAGTAAACATGCCAAGGGTGTCTTTTGTCTCTGCCCCCCTCCCCAGAGTGGGTAGGCAGGATCCGTTTTCTCCCTTGTTCTCCGCTGCCTGCACCTGGCCCTGGCCCTGCCCTTCCTCCAGTAGCTCGGGCCCATGCCCTGCTGTGGCCAGACCTGGCCGAGCCCAGGCTGCAGGGCTCCTAGATGCTAGGGGAAGCGGGCTCAGAAGTAGCCATGCTCAGAGCGCAAGTTGAGGAAGCAGCCTCAGCTGGTGGGGAGGCCTCGCCTATGACTGCACAGGGCTGTCTTGGAAACACCTGAGCAGGCCTCATCTGACAACTCCAGTCAGCTGGGGAGGCTGTGGCAGGTCTGATTCCAAGCCACAGCCTCCTGCGCACTCTCTCTGGGCCAGCAGCACACAGACCGCCCCTCCCCAGGACAGCTTCTTGCTCTGCACCAGCCCTACACTTGTTGGTCACCTGCAGCTCTTCCACAAGCCCTTGGCCCAGGCCAGTTTCCTGCCCTTCCATTCCACCCGGAAAACCAACTCCTCCTGTCCACCTGTGCCTGCCTCTGGTTGCCGGGCTCACCTGGCCCTCCGTGCCTCTGGCTCTAGAGATTAAGTGGAGAGAAACTGGCTTCGCCTTTCCAAACTGCCTCCTCCTGACACCTCTTCTGACCCCAGTCACCAGCTTCTCCCCACCCTCGTGTTAGCACCTCCATCCCCTGCCCAGGGACAAGCGTCTTCCCCCTGCATGGGCCATGGCCCTCCTGTGCCCCTGCTGCCTTCCTCTTCCCCCTCAACCCACTCCAGGACTTAGACATTTCCAGACATGAAGACACCCTTCAAGCCCAGGTGACAGCAGTCACCTTATGCTCAGTGCCACCAGAACGCCTCAGACTGCCCACCAGCCATGCCACCCTCCTTCTGTGTCACCACACCCCGCCCCGCCCTGCCCCGCCCTGGCCGGTCTTCCCAGGTGCCTGGATGCCTCTTCTGAGGACAGGGCTGGAAACCCCGTCTCACCCACTGACTGTCAGGTAATAGTGTCACTGACTGGCAATAGTGGTGGCTCCCAGTACTGCCTTCCCCATGGCCTTCCTGAACCCAGGGGATGCTCAGTTGGTGACCAACCAGTGGAGCTGACAGTGCTGTGACATGGAACCCACAGGCTGCAGCATGGGCACGGTAGGGGTGGGGGCCTGGCTTTCATGGGACTTTGCTGGTTTTAGTACTGAAATTGCCACCTCCTGGGACAGCCGCTCACAGGGGACAAGGAAGGAACTGACTTGTTGCAGCCCCTCCCTGCCCACTCCCATCCCAGACCCCGAAGGCAGGCATACTCCAGCCCTGAGTCATGTCTGGCATTTTGGTTGCCTTGGAATTGGAGTCTCTGGAAACCAACATGCAAAGAATATTCTCTGCCATGTAAATTTATGCAAAGCGCTCTGTGGAAGTGGCTCCCGGGCTTCCTAGGAAATCTCTGCCAGCTTCTTTCCTCTGGCCTTCTTGGCTCTGTGCTCCTGTCCCCTGCCTGGAGGTCTAGTGACCTCAGGCCACTCTCCATGGGCCACCTTTGCCCAGCCCTGTGGCACTCTCCTCTGTCCGCCCCTGGGGAGAGGATGTGGGTACCACCAGGGCAGAGGCTTACTCCCCAGAGGAGGAGGGGGAGGGGTCAGTAACTCCTGGGCACACCCTGGTCACACTACCTGTGAGCACGGGGCTCCTGCTCTCCGCTCAGCATGTCAGGACACCTGAAGAAGATGGGTGCCCCTAGAGCTTACACTGACCACGGTAGGGACAGAGGTGGCGATTCCCAGAGATCTGACAAGTCCAGGACCCCAGACAGTGATGTAAGAACTGGGGACCTTGCTTGCTCTGGGCCTCTCTGCCTTGCTGGCACCGGGAAACTTCATTTCTTCCTGGAGAACATGCTAAGGTGCACCTCAGCCCACAGCTCACAGCTCACTTCATTAACCAAACCAATCAGTCAGCATCTAACCAGTGACCACTGTGTACTCGGGCCTACAGCTGGCTTTGCAGGACGCTTTGCTTCCCAAGACGGTGGATTCGAGGTCAACAGGTGACACTGAGAAAATGAACGAGTCGTCAGCAACAGCCTCCACACTGACTTGCTGCCCAAACTTGCTGAGTTTGCCAGAGGCGATGCCCTGAGCCAAAGAACCTGCCCCTGTTGCCACATGGGCCTCCTGGGTCAGCCTCCCTGCTTCCTCCCGCTTTGAAGATTTCCTGCTCTTATGCGGAAGGCGGAAGTGGTAAGCCAGCTTAGCCCCAGGACCCTGGGCCCTGGCACTGATTTACCATGTGTCCTTGGGCAAGTTAATGACGTTTCTCCAGCTCAGTTTTCCCATCTGGAAATGGGGTATAACACATGGATAAGTTGCTAAGCCTGGTGCGCAGGTGTGTTCGGTGACTATCAGGTGACTTTATCACTTGGTTATCACTGTCATCACACTCACGTGTTGCTTAACAGTGAGCCTCCTTAGCAATTCTGCCATCGTGTGCACCCCCCAGAGGACACTCACACAGCCCTGGCTGGTGTAGGTCAGCCACGATGTGGTGTCTTTGTGTTTTCTGGCCTTGCTGCTGGGGACTGAACCTATCACGCTAAGCATCCCTTCTACTACTCACTGCGCAACACCCAGTCTCGAAACTCAGTGTGGCCTCTCCAGGTAGTCAAGAGATCAACACACATTGTGTGAGGCCACCGCCAGGGGAATGGGGTGACTGTTTACAGGTGTACTTTTTTTCTTTGTCTTTTTGAGACAGGGTCTCACTATGCAGTTTGGGCTGGCCTGGACTCACTTTGTAGCTCAGGCTGGTCTGGAACTTGCAATAATCCTCTTGCCTCAGCCTCCTGAGTGCTGGGATTACAGGCATGTGCCTCCATGCCTGGCAGGAGTACTTTCTAACAACAAAACAAAGGGCAGTGCAGTAAATATGCAACTGGTAACACAGCGATTTGTTATCAAGTATTATGTGTGTACGTCACTGTGTGTGCTACACTTTTGCTTTGAGATGTTGCCCAGGTTGGGCCTGAATGCAAGATCTTCCCGCCTCTTTTCCCCTGGTGGTTGGGTCACAGAGCTGTGCTCTGCTTTCATGACCGGCAGTGTAGTAGGTTTGCATGACCAGCACTGTCACCCACACACGAACGACGAGCTGTGCTTCAGCATTATGATGGTTACACCTACTGAGTGACCTCAGTGGGTGTTCTGCAGCACTGCTATAACCTCATGGCACGGTCCACTCGACAGGGACGCTGTCCCACAGTACATGTTACTGACCTCGTAGTAGACCGGGCCTTGCACGCAGCCCTTCCCCCTGCTTAGCCTGTTCCTTGTCCGCATTCCTGGCGCACCTGAATTCCCACACTTGCCTCATCACAAGATTTACTTCCACACGAGCTCCCATAACGGGGCTGGCACAGAGCTACACTCATGACTGAAGGAATCAGTGAGCGAATGGATGTGATATTAACCACCCCCTTGCCCAGCTGCAAGCCTACTTTGTGACCCTGGTCCCCTTCCGGGACCTTAGTTTCCCCAGCTCAGAGCTGGGGTGGGCACAGGACTAGGGACTGTCCTCCAGCATCACGTGCTGCTTGGAAGCCCAGGACTGCACTAAGTGCTGTCAGGGTCACCGTATCTCCACTTGTTTCCTCCTTGCAATCCTAGGAAGGTGTATCACCCTGTTACCTAGGGAAGGCTGATGATTAGGGATCAGGTGAGCCCCAGGCTGTCTGGAGATGAACCACTGCCTTTTGCCCGAGGGCAAGCAGAGCTGGGAGGAAGAGGCAGGGCTTACTGTGGCCACCTGTCTGGACTGAGCCGCCAGGCTAACAGTGGCTGGCATAGTCGAGACTGGTGCCCACACTTGGGCAAGGGCTTGCAGGGAGACCTGGGCAATTTTTGCCCATGCCCAGAAGCAGCAGTTTCCCTGGCAAAAGTGACTCCCCAGCAGTTTCCTCACCAGCTCGGCACTGTGTCTCACGCGCTGCAGCAACTCACCCACTTGAGCTGGGATGGAGACACACTCTTGGGAATCTACACCTTTTGAGGGCTTCCAAGGAGACAAAGAATGCCAACTATTTCATTAATAATTTTTAATGATTGAGGGTGAAACATACTGTTTAACTTGACAATATACTGGATCAAAAACATATTAAAGTTAATCTCATTGGTTTCTTTTTACTTTTTTAAAACATAGCTGCTAGGAACATCTAAAATTGCACAGTGATCTGCTTTTGTGGCTTCGATGATTTTTCTGCTGAATAGCACCAGAAAAGCCTAGAGTTCTGGCTACCAACCTCTAAGTGCAGAAGGCCACCTGTTGCCCCGCCCCCTGCCTTGGGCTGGCCTGCAGGGTGGGGGCCCAGGAGTATGGGTTGGTTGATGGGGAGCTGTCCCCGCAGAGGTGAGTGACCCTCCTGGTTTCCAGCAGTGGTGGTAGGCGGTTGAGCTCAAGCCACAGGTTGGGATGGTGAGGGGAGGGGAAAGGTGGGCAGCAGCCTGCGACACCCCTGCCAGCCCACCCAGGCGATCATCTGCACACCCCTGGGCAACACGGGGAGAAAGGCTCTGCAGGGGTGCCAGCTGGTGCTGCGGCCTGGCCTCTGCTCCCTGATCAAAGGCACATTGACGCGTCCTTGCACAAAAACCTCAGCTAACCTGCTCCCTGCAGGCTTCTCTCCTTTGAGAATGCACAAGCATTATTAACCCTGTCCCTCCCGGAGCGGTCCCTAGGATCTGTCCCTCCACAGCCCCCATCCCACCACCGGCGATCTTGGGAATCCTGCAGAATCACCCCCATTCTGCCCAGAGGCGAACAGGCCACCCCAGAAGCCAGGGATGCCCTCATTTACACACATTTGCATCTCATTTACTCCAACACCAGGCTGAAACCGAGGCTAGTTCAGCCAGCTGGAAAACCCCACTGGCTTCAGCTCTGCCAAAGGGATTCTCCAAGCTGGGGAACACCGGGTCTGTGGGACCAGGGTTCCATCCATCCGCAGCTGAGGGGAGAGCTAGCACCTTCAGTCTGGTGCCACATGTAGCTCACTTCCCAAGGGCAGGCCGGCATTGCCGAGTTCCCCACGAAGGTGCCCCCAGCTCTGCTTTCTCTCCCTGCCCCTCCCCCACAGTAAGGACCGGGACTTGACAGTGGCTCCCTCACTCTAGGAGGTGCTCAGCAGCATCTGGGTGTCAGGCCCAGGAAACAGTGAATGCCCCAGGCATCAGCACCCCTCCCTCGGCCCTGTCCTCCTCATGAGCCCCTTTACTGGTCCAGGAGCAGGGGATCCCTAGTGCCCTAGTACTGAGTGGTGCCATGGTGCAGGCCAACACCAAAAGAGCCTGGGCCCTAGGCCTCTAGAGTAGAAACCTGGAAGGTCCTGAGACCTCAGCAGCCCAGATTAGAGACCCAGAGCAGTCAGCCGGGTCACTTCCATCGCAGACCGACAGTAGGTGCCCACCTAGGACACACACAATCAGACTCAGGAGGTACCCACTGAGAGGGGCCCCAAAGACTCTCACAGATGCTGGCAAGACGGCAATCACATCTGACTCCAGAGCTCTGTTCCTCCCAACTCATTTCTCTGGATACCTGAGCCAAAAAAAAAAAAAAAAGCCTTCACAGGCAAACTGTGTACTGACGCCATGGCGACAGAAACATTTATGGGGAGCCTACTAGGTGCACCAGAGGAGACAGACATGCCCCAGGGGTACCTGGGGGGCCCATCTTCTGAGGTGCTTAACACCCAGTGGGAGAAATCCAATCTGCCAAGACACTAAATCTGTCACCAAAGTGTCCCAGACACAATACAGGCAAATGTGCAACTCCTCCCTCAATGCACTTCAAATGTCACATGAAGAGTTTAGGTGTAGAGGTGGCTGAACTGTGGCAAAGGCACCTATCTGTGTACCTGCTGCCTCAGGACAGTCAACACTGCCAGGCCCCAGAATGTCCCTTCAGCCAGCTGTTTGGACTTCTGTCCCTG
The DNA here is from genome assembly GCA_004027295.1 of Dolichotis patagonum. Lineage (NCBI taxonomy): Eukaryota > Metazoa > Chordata > Mammalia > Rodentia > Caviidae > Dolichotis > Dolichotis patagonum. The sequence continues at coordinate 7,301 of PVJX010001165.1, read as the reverse complement.
AGATTACTTCACACATATGGGCTCTTCAGTCTCAGGCTGCTTTTGTTCAACATAACGTTTTAGAGATTTTTACCTTGTCATTGCTTGTGGTGCCATCTAAGTTCTCTGGGCATTGCACTGTGAACACAAGCAATCTTGGGGACAAGTCCTTAATGTGACCCTAAAAGGCGAAGGCTGGAAGGGACCTGAAATCCAAGCACCTCTGGGAACGTAGGCCACAACGGAAGCTTAAGCTTAGAGCCTCTCTGTCATCCCTTTTCCATCAGATGTTCCTGAAACGGAAGCTCAACAATTACACATCTAATCGGCACCCAGTCTCTGCAAGTGAGGTGGCTTTCCCTGGGTTTCCACCTTTGTCGGCAACTATCTGTCAGTTTATTTAGCTGGCAGTCTGCGCAAATCGGACCCAGCACGGTGGTGGCTGCTGCTGCTTGAGGCTGCCGCGGAGCACCTGTACCTTCTCGGCTCAGGCCTGGCTGTGGAGGCAGACTTCCGGCCCTTAACCTCCCGCTCCCCGCACCAGTCAGCCGGGGTCCCCAGGGCGGGACCTCAGTTCCACGGAATGGACTCGGCGGGTGGTGGTGGCGGTGGTGGTTCTTTTCCGGGGAATCCACTCGTCTCACCGACTTCCTCTCTTCCAAGAGGCTGGGGCAAGGAGGGCTGCGCACAGCTGCGGCTGGCTCGGAAGCCCCTCCCCGGGTCTGCACCCGCCCACTCTGGTGGGTGGGGAAGGGCTGCTGGGGTCTGAGCCAGAAGGCAGAATACCTTTCCCCACCCTGCCCTCGCTCAGAAATCCTTCTTGAGCCTTCCTTCAATCAGGCCTTCAGGGGAATCAGTACCCACCAGAAATCGGTTCGCCACCCTCTGGGTGCCAGGAGTGCTCCCCATCCCTTCCCACAGAGCAAGGGCACCCCGGGCTAAGCACGCCCCTGCATCCCCATGCCAGCGCCACCTCCGCCTCCCTGGGGTGTGAGGAAGCAGTAACAGGGACCTCAGAACAGAGGGACCTCAAACAGGGTGGGGGACCTGTCCCACCACACAGCAGCTCTGTCCTTCTCCTGGGTGCCCTGTGGGGACCCACTTTCCTTGCCTCCCTGGGAGACTGAATCAGAAGAAACTGGAGGACAGAGGTCTGAGGCTCGGAACAGAGCAGCACAGGGTAAACACTCTCTCCCACTACCAGGCCCTGAAACTCGCTCCCCTTTCATCTCTGCAAATTCCAAGCATCCTCCACTATCGTGCCCAAGCCCTCCTCTTCCAGGCAGCGTCCCTGGATGCTCTAGGAGATTCCAATCAGCCCCAGGGAAGCTCCCCCTAACTCCACGGCTTTCCAGCCCATGGGGTGAACCTGAGAGACCCGGACGGCCCTCAATGTCCTGTCTACCCCTCCACAAGTGAAAACAGGGTGAGAACAGGGCAAAAACTGTCCTGTCTGCCGGGGCCTCAACAGCCGCTCATCAGTTACCTTTCAGGGCCTGGATCCCGTAGCTCCTCTGGGAAGTGAGGTCTGGTAGCTGACCCGGCCCAGGGCTGTAACTCTGGAGGGACTCAGGCCAGCAGAGGAGGTGACACAAGTTTCAAAGAATCTATGTCAGATGTCCCTGGGGTTGTGCCAGCAGAGGTGCCTGCCCCCACAAAGCCTGGCCTTGGACTCTCTCCCCTATCTGAGGGTCCCAGGTCTCAGGAGTTGACGTGGGGTCTCTATAAATAGTGCCATTCCATATTGATCATCTTAAAAAGACACGGTATGTTCTGGGCCCTCGGAGAGGAGAGCCCTGTCTAAAAATAGTCTCTTTGCCAGGAACCGCTGCCAGCCGAGGCGAGTGGTGCAGCCATTGTGGCTGAGGGGACCAGTCACTGAGAGGTGGGGTCAGCATGAGGCACAGCACGCTTCCATCTCCACCCTGTCTGCACACACTGGCTGTGTGCCTGTCTCAGGGCCTTTGCACTGACAGCTTCCTCATCAACACCCTTTCCCAGGATCTCGTTAGAATTGGTTCTTTCTCTCGGCTCAGGCCTCAGATCAGTCTCCTCCTTCAGGAGGCTTGCCCTTGTCAGCCAGTCTAGAATCACCCTGGCTCTCCAGTCACATACTGCTTCATTCCTTTTGCAGCACTGGTTCCTATGGAATATTATCTTCTGAATCTATTTGTTTAGTTTTATCCAGTCTGTCTTACCCCAGCAATGCACAAACTTCAAGACAGCTGTTATTGCAGATCTTAAGGTACCTTCTAGAACCTTCCATGGCAGCAAGTAGACACTCAATTGCTCCCCAGGCTCTCCCCACCACCCCAGGCTGAACTTGGCCTCAGACCTGTGTCAGGCCAGCCTGGGCTGGCAGGAGATTCCGTTGGTGGCTGCCGCCTCTGCCAACTTGGGGCTGTACCCCAGCCTCTGTCCACAGTGGCCCACGGGCCTCGTCTTCTCTCTCTGCCTCTCTGTGGTTTGGCAGTGGGACTTTCACCTCTCTCTCTCTTCTCCCTCTTCAACCATCAAACCCCTTGAAAGTGCTGTCTACACATGCTGTCTCCACTTCCTCACCTCCTGCTCACCCTCAACCCACACTCCAAACTGGCTCCCATTCCTACCAGGTCGTTCTCTGATCCACCCGTCCATTCATTCATGAGTCCACTGGTTTAGGGCACTGTACTCTTCCAGTACAGAGTGAAACTTGTCCCGTGAGGTTGCCAGCACCCTCTGGGTCTCGATCTAATGGGCCATGCTTTCTCATCTACCCAGAAACTTCCTGGAAGGAACCAGCGGAGGCCACCCCTCTTCCCTAGGACTCCCTCCACTCTGCCATCTGGACAGTGCCAGCTCCTGGCTTCCTCCTGTCTCTCTGGCTGCTTCCTCCAGCCTTCTTCCTAGACTCCGGCCTGTATGTTGAAGTGCCTTTGGCTCCTGACTCAACTCTCTTTCCTCTCACCCTGTACTATCAGGAAGCTTACCTCAGCTCCACCCGAAGAACCCACAGGCTTAGAGGCTGGAGCCGGCACCACTGTTTTTGTGGAATGTTTTCCAAGGGAGGTTGATATTGTCAGCATTGAGAGCCAAAGGTCTGCATTCTCTCCCGACTCTAACTCACCACTGCAGCCGCAGACTCCAAGAGCCCAGGGCTGGACCTCCTTCTTGATCCACCCCCCAGCTCCCGGGGTGGGCAGCGGCTCTCTGAACCACCTTGCCGCTCTCTTCTGTTCTCTGCGCCTTGCTTGTCCCTTCCCCTCTCGGAGTGACACAGGGTCATGATCCTCACTCCTTGAGCCTGTGAAGTCAGGGATGGCAGAGCAGGGTGTCCCTTCGTGGGGACAGAGGCATGCTGCATGTTCTGTCACCTATAGTCACCTGTCACCTCTCCCTCAACTGCAAGGCTACCAACAGGACCCACAGTCTGCTGCAGGGAGGTGGCAGAGTGCAGAGCAGCTCCACTGACACCTGGGCTCCAACCCAAGCTTTGCTACCCAGGATGGGTATGACAGCGTGCAGCGACTCCGCCTTCTGGACCCCAGTTTCAACCTTAGCAATGTGGCCGTTATTGTTGTCCTCTGCTACCAGGGGTGACACCAGGAGAGGGGCCTCACAAAGGGCTCAGGGTGACCAGGCCCACAGCAAGCACGCTGTTCATGTTAGCTATTTTTATACCATTACTGAGGACAAATTCCCAATCCTGAGCAGAGCTCACGAGGGCTTTCACTCTATTCTTCTCTCCCTCGTACCATAGCCCCAACAGATCATTCAACTAATTAATATCTGTGCTGTTTCACATTTCCCTGCTTTTGCACATGCCAGTTCTGAGGGCTGGACTGTGCTCTGGAAAACTCCTATTTACCCTTCAAAGCCCAGATGGAAGGTTATTTTGGTTACAAAGATACCTTTGATGACCTGGGCAAAGGTAATCACTCTCCTTTGAGTGGGCTCTGGGGTCACACTTTGACCACTGCACACCCTTCCAAAAACCTCCTCCAGGAGCAGCAGGGTCTGGACTCCTGTGAGAGAGGCATACACCCTGGAATCTGCCAGAGGGGCGCTGCTCACCAGACAGCCGAGGACAAGCCTTACTGGCTGAAGGCCCCTTCCTTTTCTTCTCGGATCCTCCATCCCTGAGTGGTGCCCTGGATCCAGTGACTTTCTATGTGACCTTGAATAAGTCCTTGATGCCCCCTGGGCCGCAGTTTCCCTACTTTTACAACATGGCGGTGACAGGGTTCCGTTAAAAGTTCAGTGAGGCTCTTGCAGCACTGTGGCCGCCCTGGCAAAGAATCTGTTCCATACCTGCCCGCCCCCTTCTGTCCCCAGCCTGCTGTGGTGGCTGCCTGTCTCTCTCAGTCCTCCCCATCGCTGCCGCTCATGTGCACCTGCCCGGGTCTCATGGGGAGGGCATGAGGTCAGCGAGGCCAGGGGTCCGTGGAGAGCTGGGAGCTGGCCCAGGTGCCGGTGTCTTGCGGGTCATGCAGTGTGCTGGCTGGGTGACACTGCCTCGTGTCTCTGGGAGAGGAGCTTGAGGTCTCAGCCAAAGGTGAGCAGATAGCCAGGGAATGACAAGCCGACTCAGGGCCTCAACAGGATCCTGACCCCAAGACCCCAGGACGGGCTAAAGAGAAGAGCACGAGCTGTGCCATGGCTGCCCTCCAACAGGTGCTTTCGAGGCAGGCTTGCGGCCAGGGGTTTGTCCCCAGCAGCTCCCCGACCACCACCTCTGCCACTACCATTCCCTACAGCGCCACCTCCACTAGCCCCCAGACAAGGAGACACGGGAGCTGAGGCGGTACCTCCACTTCCTCCCACAGCGCCACCAAAGACAGCGAAATAACACAGAGGTCAAGAGCAGCCTCCCAGCAGGGGCGTGAGCCTGACAGAGGACTCCCCCAATCTCAGCGCCTGGAGAGCGCTCTGCCTTCAGAGCACACAGAAACCATGCAGAGGAGATGCGGCCACTTAGGGCAAGAGGCACCACCGACATCTCCTCGTGGTGCCAGTGCCCAAGGATAGGAAACGCAGAGCTCTCTCCAGCGTTAGGGTGCACTGAGCCCTCCTTCAAGGCACGCAAAGATCTCGTCTAACAGACACAACAGCTCCAGCCAGAGGCGCCCCCGCGCCCAAAGAAGGGGTGCTTGGCCTTCTCCCCCATTCCCAGCTCTTCTCAGCCAACCCCTTCACCCTCGTTCCCTGGAAACACGTTGGCTGCGTGCCTTGCCGCTCTGACCTTGGGGTCTCCGCCTCGGGAATCCGGGTTCTAATTCCAGACCCTCCCGGAGCCTGCGCCAGGGATGGCCGGGAGGCCCGGGCCGGAGCGCCCCCTCCCCCGGCCCTCGACAGCTCACCGGGAAACCCGGAAGGAAAGGGGAGGGGAGGGGGCGCCGGCCACCGGAGACGCCCCCCGGGGGGATCCCCGCCAGCAGCCCGCGCGCTGCGCCCCTTCTGCGCCCCTCTCAGCTTCGGGGGCACAATGGGGGAGGGAGCGGCCGGCAGACCCGGGCAGGGGAGGGGGCGAAGGGGCTGGAGGCTCCGGCCCTCGGGGAGGACCGTTGGGCGCCCGGGTAGGGCCGGGCCGCCGGGCGCCGGGGCGCTCGCTCCTCACCTGCGGGTCCCCCGCTCCGCAGCGGGTGGCTGCGATGGGCGCGGACGCGGCTCGGCACGGGCTCCGGGCACGGGCGCAGGCTCAGCAGCCCCGGGGGCGCGATCCTCGCATCCCACAGCGCCGCGGCCGTCTCGGCTCCGGCTCGGCTTGGGCTCCGGGCTCCGGGCTCCGGGCTCCGGGCTCCGGGCTCGGCGGGCGGGCGCGGGCTGGGGGCGGGGTCGGGGGCGGGCCCTGCCTGGCTCGGCCTGGGGCTCGGGGCTCCCGGCTGACTCCGCCCAGAGCGCGAGCCGGGCTCCGCACGTGGCGCTCCGCCCGCGGCCCTCGCCGGGGCGCACACCCCCGCGCAGACACGGGGCGCCCCGCCATGGACAGCGCCCACGCGGACGCGGACGGCCCGTGGACCAGCGCAAGGCAGCGTGCGCACACTGGCCTGGGGACGCGTCGCCACGGAGAGCCACCCACGCCAACACAGACAGCCACGCCGGGCGGACAGCGAGCACACACGCGCACACACACTCACACACACCCCTCCTCGCTGACTCGGAACCCCACTGCAGACACCTGTGCCTAGGTGCACATCCATACTGAGACAGACATACCTCCCTCACACATTCGGACATACACACATACACACACGCATACAGACACATCGCTGACACACTAACACCAAGGCAGACACCCTGACAAACCCAGTGCCACTTCCTGACTCAGGAACCCACATGCATGACCACCACACACACACACACACACACACAGAACCACACTGTCCAAGGGACAGACACCGTGACAGCAGGGAAACTTGCACAACGGTGGATACATCCACAGACACACGGACACATATGCGCTGACAGAATCCAGCACACACCCAGACCCAGATTAAGCACACAACCAACACCCACACAGGCACAGACGCACATTCACACCCCCGCTCCCCTTCCTTGTGTAACCTGGATCTGGACACACACAGAGACCCAGAGTCACCCTGACATGTCCACGGTCTCTCACTCAAGGACACTGATACAGGCGTGCACACGCTTCGGGAGGCGTCCTTGCACATGTGGGTACCCATGCATGCACCTAGAACTGCAGGGTAGCAGCCAGGTCTGGGGAGCTCACCTCTGCGGTCCAAACCAGAAGGGCTACCAGCCTTTGCCTGAGGCCATAGGAAGGGACAGTGCACTTCCCAGCTTGCAGTGGCCACTGCCCAGAGCCATCACAGAAGCACATGTGTGTATGCGTACACACACACACACACACACACACTCTTTGTCTTCATCAGTGACAGCATTTTACTTTCTTCTGTTCCCCATTTTCAGGGCTCCTAGAAGCACGAACCAGCCACTCCTGGAAGGTAGACCGTGCTGGGGTCTCGAGGCCACTGAGGTGATGGCTTTGGGAGTGCAAGATGCAGGATTGGCCCCTTTGTTCTAGGGACCTTGAGGGGAGTGCGTTGGGGACCTGGATATGGGGATACAGGGGGCGAGGGTGCCTCAGGTGGGCAAGGAGGGGCTGGTTTCATAGGGGCTCAGTAAATGTCAGTCTACCACGTGCAGAGCTCAGGACCCTCTGGCTCCCAGCTGGGCCAGGCACCAGGCTGACAGACGCAGACCTGCCGCGAGCTTCTGCCTCTGCTCGGCCTCGTCTTGGCCAGCAGCTCCCACTAGTGGCCAGAGTGAGACGCCCAGTCAGCTCGAGAGTGGACGCGCCTTCCGGGAGCTCGCAGGCG
>PVJX010001164.1:0-177433 GCA_004027295.1 Dolichotis patagonum | reverse complement strand
TAAACTTCTCAGGTTTACACAGTGAACAACATGAAGAGGTCAGGGTACATCCTCTACACCCTGGGATGTAGAACTGCTGAGTTACTCAGGTTAGCTTCTTCAGCTGTCACAATGTTGTTTAGACTTTCAATCTCCAAACTTTAAGCTAAATAACCCTTTTTTCTTTATAAGTCTCCCAGCCTGAAGTATTTCATTCCAGTAAGATAAAAATGTGTAATACACCATCTATTGTGTGTCTAATTTGTTAAGACAATTGGGGTTGGTGAAATCACTCTGTTTAATTATTAGCCTAGACAAGCAACGGTGAATCTTTTAGAGATAAGTGTTCAACTGCAACCCAAAGCCCACTTAATTCATCTCGAAGTGCCAACACTGCAATTAAACCTGAATATTGATGTTTTAGCTTAGAAAAAGCAACTCATACATTAACATATTTTGTTTTTTTAAAAAAAAACATGCATGCCATAGATTTGCTTGCCAGCACTGACCTAGACTGCAGACTGATGTGGGCCTCAGGGGTGCTGTGGAGAGAACAACTGTATTTGAGAACATGCCTGAAAGTTCAACACAGGTACTTACTAGCTTACTCACAATGGGGAGGGACTGTAGTATGATCATTAAAGGCTCTAGGCTTAGCCCAGGCTAAGAACCATTCTCAGAGCCTCAGTTTATTTATCTAGAAAATGGGAATAACCATAATAGCATCTTCCGGGGTCCCTTGAATGATCAAGCAAGACTTTGCAAGGGCTGAACTCAGTACTATTATTTTCACTTTCAAAAGTTGAGGAGAAATGCGGTCAAGTCTGTGACCAAGGAGGGTGAATGCTTTGTTAGTGTCTGTGCATAATGATCCTCTCAAACTAGATAATATGACAAAGGGACCATTTGCAGTGGTAGAGGCAGGTGTGAGAAGGCCCAGGGATAGTGCATTTACCCTGGGCTAGAAACAGGGGGAACCTCAGTTTCCCTATTTGAAAAGTAGAGAGAAGGCTATTAACAAAATAAAGTCTGACGCCATGGGCAGTATTATGGTTTAGACTTAAAACGCCTCTTAAAAGTCTCATGTGTTTGGAGGAGGACTGGATTGTGGGGTAACATACTCACTAGCATACTCATTCACTGAAAAATTTAGGATCTAAATGTGCTCTTCCATGGTGGAACCTGGTTGGAGATGGGTCCCTGGGAGTGTGATCTAAAAGTCGGATTGTTGTACCTGGCTCCTCCCTTCTCTATCTCTGCTTTTTGACTGTCGTGGAGTGACAGCTTACCTCTACCATGCTATTCTTCCATGTGCCTTGGAACCAGTGAGCTATGGCCTGAGCACACTAAAACTGTGAACCAAAACAGGCTTCTCTTCCTTTCCATTGTGGGTGTTGAGTATTGTGTCTAGCAATAGGAAAGCTAACCCAGACAGCCTGCTGGAGCCTTAGGGAGCACACCTGGGAGTTGACACCAAATGCCATCCTTCCCTCTCCCTCCATCTCCTGCTGGTGCATCTGCTTAATGAGTAGTTAAGTTAGATGGCAGGGGGCTTGTTGATGGGTTCTGCCAGGTCAGCCTCCCCAGCCCATAGAAAGTCAAGGAGAGAACAGATCCTAAGGGCAAACAATATTCAGTGCAAGGAATAAAGGTGAAAAACAGATACTTACAAATGCCTGTGCTACAGACAGATAAACCAAGGCTCAGAGGGATGATATCAGTTGTCCAGAATCACAGAATTTAGCAGCCTGACTCCCAAGTCCACACTTGTAAACACTGCCTCCATAGTTCCACTCATCCATACTGAATTGGGAATTATATTCCTCATGATATGAAGAATTGTGTGCTCAACAGGTAAAGTGACTCACTCAAGGTCACACAGAAGTCAGAACCAGGATCATAGAAACCAGGCCGGGGAACTCTCAGTGCTGAGCTGTTTTCATCATTGAGCGTGGTCCTGCTTGTTCAGAGGTGAGACACTTCTGGAAGCTACATTTAGACCAAAGCTTCCACCTCTCTGGGCCACCAACTGAAGCAGAGGGCCTGTGGCAGAGAGTGGCCCTGAGAGTGGGTGTTCCCTGGCCTTGCTAGCCGAGGAATGAACCCTCATCTTACTTTGCAAAGCCACCTTCTGGGGACACCAGAGGTGTAATCTCTTCTCCAGCAATGGTTTTTTCAGAGTGGAGCCACACAGTTTGACTCTCTTTTCCTTAATCCATCTAGCCTAAGGCACCGGAGACACATCCTTCCATCTGCCTCCTTTCCTGCCCTCCTCCACCCCCAGCTGCTCTCCAGACTTCTGAGTGGGTTTTCTTTGACTCTGCTTTCTACTCTAGACAGATGATACATAATGCTGCTTGCCAAGGTCATTTTTAACTCCAGTGTACTGCAGGTGCGGGAGTGAGGGAGTGTTAAATCAGAGCACCAGCCTAGGGCACTCTGCTTTCCTTTGTGTTTCAGCAGGTGTGTGGGGAGGGAGGGGGATGACTCTGGCCCTTTTGCTCTTCTTTCTCCCAGTTGACTTCTCTGCGCTGATAGCACAGAAACACCTGGCTTCATTATTATCTCCTTGTGGTGCACAGGACCTGAAAGAAGCAGGCATGGGAGACTTTGACAATGAGAGAGAAAAGATTCTGGTGAAGAAAATGGTCAGCTCTTGGGAGAGGAGGTACAGGACTATTACCACAAAGAGGGAAGACTGGCATTCACCTAAATTATGCCCATTCTACCAGTAGAAAAACTGAGCTTCTGCAAAATTAAGGTAGTGCCCAAGGCCCCACATACTAGCAGTTGGTGGAATGAAACAGCAAATGCATATATCCTTCCCTGGGCTATAGGAAGAAGAGACCAGGTTTGAATCCCAGAGTCCTCAGTTTGAGTAAGGGCCAGGCTGTGACCCTAGGCAAGGTACTACCGCTCTGGGTCTCATTGATGGCTTCGTTTCCACCATGCACCTACCATACTGGAGACACTGCTGGGAACAAACTTCTAGTTTTACAGAGTTTGTATTCCAGAAGAAAAATGATGTGAATTAGAGTCTTACAACAACCACAGAAGGTGGGCATTAGGCAACCCATTTTGCAGGCAGTAAGTCTGAGCTTGGTCTATGTTACGGCTTGTATCTGGATGTCCCCCCAAAGCCTCATGTGGTCATGGCTGGATCTAGGGTGTGTGTTGCTGGGATGTGATGCTGGAGTTGGTTCCTGGTGCAATGTTAGAATTAAGGGTGTGAGTGCTACTCACTTTAAGGGTGGATAGCCTGGATAAAATATAAGAGACAGGGTGTGCTGCTGTGGTCATTGCTTGTTACTTGTATCTTGCTGTTTGCTGACTTCTGCCTGCCTCCTCTGTGACATCCCTCTGCTATGCCATCCTACCTTGGTACCAGCCGAATATGGACTGATACTTGTATGAACCATAAGCCAAATAAATCTTCTCTCTTTTCATGTTGGATGTTGGTTATTTTGTCTCAGAAATGAGAAAAAGAACTAAGACAATTTCTGCGCTGGGGGGGAACCACAGAAGCAGGTGATTCCTTGGGTCTCTTCTTACCCTAATGTTCTGACAGAAGGAATTAAGAGCACAGTTCACACTGAGCAGCAGATTCTGGAGATATGAAACCTATTTATTTGGCCTGGAGATGAGTGATCAGATTTCTTTCCCTCAAAAGTAGATTTACCTTCTTAATTATATTTGAGTTAGATTTAAAGTGATATTAATTCCCACTCCCTGAATAAATGTGGGAGGCAGGTGTTTGCTCAAGGAAAGACAAAGAAAGGCCAGAGTTTGGAGTTTCCCCAGATCCTCCAGGTTAACCAGTCACACTGGAGAACAACAGGTGGAGAGGCCGAACTAAAAGGGCCTTGGGGCTGAGTAGGGGCAACTCCAAAAGCAGTTCCTGTTGGTCTTCTCTTTAGTACCACAACAACAGAATTAGGTGTTTACTACATGCCATGTTCAAAGAATGCACAGCCCCCAGTTCCATAGCTTCCAGCTTCTTCCATTCTGCAAAACTACTGGTTTTTCTCTTTGTCATCTAGCTCAGAGTAATGACATGAAAAAAGCTCATATCTCACTCTTGTCCCTTCACCCCAGGACACCCCATTGGGTTCCACTGAATTATTAAGTCAGATGTCAAGGAGCACTTACATCTGAGTGACCAACTTGGGAAGTGGAGGACAGTTTTCCCTTCTAAAGTCTTTAAGGACAGTAGAGGTCTGAATATGATCTGTTCCCTCTGAAACTCATGCTGGAATTCAGTCATCACTGTGAGGTTTCAGAAAGTAAGGACTTAGTCTGACCATAGTGTTTAGAGGGGGATGTTTGAGAGATGATTACAATTAGATAAGGTCATCAGAGTGGAGCTCTCATGATCGTATCCTGGTGGCTTTATTAAAAAAATGTCAGAGAGCAGCAGCAGAATACAGACACATATTCATGCCTCTGGATCTCACCATGTGATACCTTGCACTACCTCAGGACTCTTCCAGAAGAAAACTATTACCAGAACTGACAGCAGAATAGACCTTTTTTCTTTGAAAAGTTACCCAGCCTCACATAGTGTGTTATACTAACCCCAAATAGACCAATATAGCCAGTTACCTAGTCTTTGGTAAGGGTGGGGACATTATGAAACCCAGAGTCATGCAGGCTCTACTACTGACCTCTTGAACCTCCACCCCACTCATGGCAATGGCACTATGACTATAGTCCCTGCAGCGTCAAGGTCTGCAGCCAGCGGTATGATTTAGCTGCTAATGAGAAACAGACACTGGAAGAACAAATGAAGCAACTCCTGCCTGAGGGGAGAAACACACTCATCAGACTGTCTGAGAAACAGAGGCAACCAGCTCAGACTGCTGCACACAGAAGGGGCTTCGACTCCTGATGCACCACCCCGGGCTGGAGTCTGCTATGCTGGGCCTCAGGCACCCCAGCAGGCTTGAGAAATAGAGAATGGCTGCAGGGTGTCCTGGTCCTTCTGATGCTACACTGAACGGATACATAAGCAGCTACAAATGAACACATTTGGGGGTCTGACTGTAGGTAACCCTTCTCGTCTATTAAATCACCCAACTCTACAGCCCGCTGGAACCCACATTTACTTACTCTCCATCGGAGATGTTGATGATACCTTAGTGCAGAAGTGGAGGGTGATATCTGGAAAGGAAATGTGACTTCCCAAGGCTGACAGTCTAAGAGCTAAAATCGGAATTTGGTCCACAGGAATCTTGAAAGTCAAAGTCTGAACACTTTCAGACAAAGAACTTGAGCTTGAGTAATCTCAAGCCATGTGGCCAGCAGCCCTCTGTTAAAGGGCTTATTGCCTTCATTTTAAAGATGAAGAAAGTAAGAGTTATGGGGTTGGGGGGACTGATCCATTGCCGTACAACTAGCAAATGATGGATTATAATTCTATATGCCAGATCTCAACAAGTTCCAGGCACTGTGCCTGGTGCTGTGAGGCAGGAAAGCCTAATGCTTAGGGCTTTGCAGTCAGAGTGCCCTCACAGTATGGCCTCAGAAAGTCACTCAACACTCTTGTTAGTTTCCTGGCATTACAATGATATCCATAGCATAGGATTAGGAGACAAGGAAAGAACAGTGCCACATGTACTCCAAATGCCACTAATGTTTGGTATCAGCCCTCCCTCTGATGTCAGCATCACGGATTAAGTGGTACTTCCTGTGCTTTCAGGGTCGGTGTTTTCTTCCTTGGTATCCCTCTGGGACCCTCCCCCATCATGCTACAGGAGGCAGGGAGTTCCACACTGCCGCCTCCAGAAAGCACAGAACAAAGAAGGCGCCACTTGACTTTTAAGCTTCTAAACAGACTCGTACAAATGTAGGCAAAGACCTGCAGTTGTGAGAGAAAAAGCTTTTGATTTCCTGGGCTTTCTGAATTCCAAAAGCTCAGAGTTTGAAGGACTTGTGGATCAACAGATCTGGAAGATTACGTGTTTGGTCAGAGAAATCTCTGGTGCACCACTCCCTCCTCTGCCCTTTATGTAAAATGTGCTCAGGTAGAGATGAGGGGCGTAAACAGGGTCAAGGACATCTTTGTGGATACCAAAGATCGGGGACCAAAATCTCAGCCTTGGTCGTACTTTGGTACCCCTGCCTGAGACGGTAGAAGCTGTCTGATCTGGAAATGCAACCCAGAGATGAAGAAGGGGCTCTATGCTGGTGCAGATTCCATTTCTATTACTAGGAATAAGGGGTGCTTAGAGTCAAAATTAAGCTTGGAACAATGAAGAAAACATTTCTTGATTACCCAAGTTTGTGCCCAAGTTTGCTGCAGGCTACAAGTAAAAGAAGAAAAAAATGTCTGAAAATGCAGTACTAATTTTCAGGATTCAGGGCAGCTTGCTTCCTGTAGGAGGGCTAGGACAGGGAAGTTCCTATAGTGCCTTGCACATCATTGGCACTCACCAGGAGGGAACAGATAGCCAGCCACATTCCTGTCATGCTGCATTGTATGGTAAAGGAACCAATCCTGCTTCTTCCACAAAGCAAATTATCACATCTTCATTAGGAGCAGGATTGGCATAACAAAGCAGGCTAGTTGAGATTTGAAGTTCCTGGTGCCTTAGAATGGCTATCATCAAAGATGGGAATAATTGTCAGTGGTGGACTGGCCAGGGATGATCTGACCTCATTATTTCATAAAGCTGAAGTATGCAGTTCTGAATTATGCCATGCTTTGCCTGAGGCTTCAGGGTCTTAGAACCTGACCACTCCATGGGTGGTCCTCTTACTACCAGCATTAGCAAAACTTGGATGGAGAGGGGGTTGTTGGAAATCCAAGTGTCCAGTTTGCCTGTTAACACTACCCTCAAGTAATTTTTGCGCAGTTTCTAAATACTGATGTGGAATGTAAACTCCATTAACATAATAAATTCCCTCTTTAGTCCCTCAAGGTGTCTCTTTGTCACCACATCCTCACCTGATTTTCATCAGCATCCCTCCCACAGGCTCATGCCCAAAACCATAAGTTTCATGGTATGAGGACGGGTGAGCCAGTCAGAATGTTTGGTCACCCATCATAGAATCCATATTAGTTGGCTTGTGCAGAGAAGAGATTTATAAAAAGATACTTGGCAGTTCAGACAATCTCGAGAGGGGAGTATTAAGCTTGAGATCACCCTGCCTGGAATAAAGTTCAAGCCCTACTGTGACTTTTCTGGAAGGTCCCATTATCTCCAGTGCTCATAACAGACACGGAAGCCCATCCAGGGAGACACAGGACTTTCCCAGCTTTGCTTCCACAAAGCTGTTTGCCTCTTCTGCCACGTTTACTGAAGTGAATTCCATACTTCGTTTTCTTCCTCTATTCCTTGGGTGAACCCTTCTAAGCAAAGCTTCAGGTGGGTCCCTTTGCTATTGAGCCCTAGAAGGAAGGATGGCTTGTTCTCTGAGTCTGAGCACCTATGCTGGAGAGAAAGAAATCTTTGTTGAGAATTTTCTAAACATATAAAAAAGATTCAGTAGATCCTAGAAAAAAATAACCTGAATTTTGAGCCTTAAGGTTAGCATCAGCCTGCCCAGGTGATGCAACAGGCTGATTTTATAGGCAGCTCCCTGGGCATGAGAGACAGAGGAGTATAAACAAGTTGGATGGCCTTATGCTTGAAATTCAGTTACACCATATGTTAGGTTTTGGACAAATCGTTTTACATATTTGGATCCCAGTTTTTTTTTTCTATAAAACAAGAAGGGTAACAACTTATCTTATCATCATCTTATTATTGGGAAGATTAAACTCATCATCTTATTATTGGGAATATTAAAAGGAGCAGTTTTGCAAGACTGCAAGTGCCTGACATACTGGTTATCATTAATACAATACTCATTAGCCAGCAGGACATTAGCACTAATAATAATCGTATCCTGGAGACCCAAAAACTTTGCCTGCTTTGATTGTGTTTGTATTACTATCTAAGCAATCAGAAGACATTTGATGAGCTGTGAGCATCTACTGTGTGCCAGGCACTGTACTAGTGCTGCAATAGTAGATTAGAGAGACAGCCCCTGTTTTCCAAGAGAAACACATATACCAACAGCATTGAGCTGGGAACTGATGCTCATAGTGATACAGAAAAGGAATTGCCCAGCCTGACCCCTGGAAGAGCTATTCAGAGGAGGTACACTGAAGGAAGACTTTGGCAAGTGAGCAAGGAATGGGAAGAAAGCATTTAAAGCCTAGTGATCCAAGAAACAAAAACACTCTTGGGAAAGACTCTATGGCTTGGTGGCTAAGAGTCTGCAGTCTGGAATCAGACTGTGAGTTCAGACTGAGTAGTTTTGTTACTCATCTCTTAAATCTCTGGTTTGCCATATGTAAAATGATAATAACAATTACAGGACAAATCTCAGAGGTTCACAAGAAGATGCCTGTACAGCCAGGAGTACAGTGAAGACTATTCAGGCTGGAGTTTGGGGCAAGTCATGCCTTAGTGAGAAGTGAGGCTTTGCAGAAACTTTGTGTCTTTAAAGAGAAGTAACACGCTTTGCTGCTGCTGACCCAGCAGTCATTCCCCTTCTTCTAGGCATAGCTCCTTGGTTTGCCAACTCCTACCCACAAGTAGGGTACAAAGCCAAATCCTCCTCCAATCCTTCTCTACCGCCACCCTGAACCTGGCCAATCAAGACATGGCATAGACCCAATCTAGGCAATGGGAGCCAGCCCTGGAGCTTTCCTTGGAACTGTTGAGGAGAGGCCCTTGCCATTGACACTGGTGAGCTGATGGAGTATAAATCTGGGGCTGCTGGGGTGATTCCTGGCACCCCATAGTTAAAAGTTTTCATGAGCCTAAAGCCAAGACATGAGAATAGATATGAGGAATGGACATCAACAGATTCTTGTTGATACTTTCTTTGAGTACCTGGATTCACTTGCGCCTGTCTTAGCCCTTTTATTACATGAACCAATATATATCCTCTTTTTGTTTGTTTGTTTGTTTTTGTTTTCCTTAAACCAAGTTGGATTTCTGAGGTTTACACTAAAAAGGTCTTGATTAACATAAATGGGATGTTCACTCACATTTCACCGCACAAAGGGACCACAGTGCTATCTTTGGGAGGAAGTCTTCCATGCAATAAAAAAGCCCAGGCCTGCTGAATAGTTGAACAGAGCTAAGTGGACTCCATTGTCAATTTTGGAGCATTAGCCTGCCTGGGTGATTCATTCAGAACTCATCAGCATAAGCCCCTTAGAAAAATCTCCTCCTTTTCAAAGGAAAAATGGTCTAAAGCGTCTTTATACCCTCGGACTTCTCTGAGTGGGTATGTGTGGCACTGTGACATCTTGAGATCTCAGAATGGGTCACAGAGTTCTTGACTAAGAGCAGAGACAGGAAAGTGGGTGATCATAGGTCCTGTTAACCCTGGAATCCCACAAAGCCCTCCCTTTTCCAAATAAGCCTGGAACAGACCCTATAGGCCACATTACATCCTCGGACATTTGTTTCTTATTACCCTCCATATACCTTAGGATGATGAAATCAGTTTTCTCAAGCTCATGTTGTGTGCTAGGCATTCAACATGGTACATTTCATTTGTTCCTGGAGTCAGTTTTACAGGAAAGCTCCATTCTATGTAAGGAAGTTTGCCTAGTTAGACAATAATGGCACAGCCACAGCCTGACCTGCAGCACTCTACACCGACCTGGGCAGTGTTGGAAGAAAGGCTGTCAGTACCTCACAAGGTTCAGAGATAGTTATCCGGCTACCTGGAGCTATTTGCAGCTCACTCCTGAAACACTGGGCCTGCTGCCTGGGGCAGGGTTGTGGGACAAGCAAGGGGAGAGTATATGGGGAGTGGAGCTGAAGCCTTGGTTTCCAGAGCAGCTTGGGTGGGACTGGCTGCCAGGATGTAGGTCTGTTCTAGGGCAGATATCTGGCGGAAAACATCAGTTCTTTCAGCAGTCCATCCTAGACGATTCCAGGCTTGGAAGACTTCCCAAGTCCTCCAGCTCATGAATACCACGGGAGCAAACTATGTTCCCCACAACATGCAGTATGGATAATCAAAAAATAAGATGAACCCCTTTAGAACTGTTGTTTCCATAAATGTAGGATGACAATACAATCATTTACAAAACTAAAACTGTAAACTCTCCCCCAAACAAATGTAACACTAGATTATATTCTGATCCTTGAAATAAAGATATTTTGCTTTTTTTAAAAAAATACTTTGCAGTTGCTAAGAACCAAGGACAAATAGAGGCAAACATTAATTGTTCTGAGATGTTCATGCTAGGGGTGGGGAGGGTGTAAATGAGGGTACAAACCTCTAACTCAATGACTTTCCCACACCAGAACTCCAATGAGCACCATTCAAGTGTATTCGTAGCAAAATACCTAGAGACCACCTGCCATAGGTCATCAGATCATTCATGGAGAGTTTGTAAAACCCACCTGCCTGCTTCTGTGAGCTCCTGATGTGGGCACATAGCCCTCATACTGGTCTTTACAATGAGTTAGCGTCCATAGGCCCTGGGAGGTCAGATGATCTTTCCAAAGTTCCACTGTGGAGGCAGAATCAGCCAGAACTCCCATTCAGGTCCTTCTGAACCCTAAGGCCATGGCCTTTCTTTGGGACAAGCATTTCTTCGAGAACTTCATTTAGTTCAGTTCTATTAACTTTCATTCCTTCAGGTGCCTCAAGTCTTTTTTATAAGAAGGCAGAATAAGTAAGTAAATGCATAGCGTTATTTAACTCCTGCCCTTCGTCAGGAACTGTGTGCTACGGTTGGTCTCTGATGTTAAAGCTTTATGACTTGGAGCTCCATAAGCAGCTACTGCTGAGCAAGGGACTTCAGCAGCAGGGAGAAAGATCATCTGAACCAGCTTAGGGATGGTGTGCCTGTGCCACACCCCAAGGGACAGGAAAGAGACAGGCAGATGAAAGGTGTGTGTGCTATGCTAGGCAAATGTGTCCCAAATGGTGGAAAGAGGATGAACAAAGGCAGGAGAGTAAAGAGCAGTTGACAAGACTCATCCTTCCCTCCCAGATGTCACTATCTGAGTTTAGTGAGTAACTCTCCAAGTCCAACAGATCTTCAAGGTCCAGAATGATGAATCTCCCATTAAAGACTGATACAATCTGGGTGCAATGCGTAGGTGATGAGGAGAGTGTACAAACCCTACCCATGATAGCTCCAAGACAGCCTGGGGAATGTAGAAAAGCCAGACTAGAGCTCGACAGTCCTGGGTTTGAATCTAACCTGAGCATGTAATTTCTCATTCTGGAGCTTTTCTCTCTTCATCTGCAGAAATGGAGTCTTATGGAAAGTGGCAAAAGTCCTGGCACTGACTGACTGCGTATTAAGGGCCAGCCACTGTTCTAATCCCTGCAGGCTCCTTTCATAGTGATGACATGCTGAATTTTATAAATGAGGACACTGGGGCCCTAGGAAGGTGACATGAGTGAGCACTGCAGGTCATGCAGCCAAAAGACTGAGGAGCCAGGTCTGATCCCTCAGCTGAGCATAAGAGTGCCAGCAGACTGGCAAACACAGGGGCAGACAGGCTAATGAGAGTGTCAGTGGGCTGAACCGGGGACTGTCCCACAGCAGGTCATCAAAGGGTGGCTGTACGATGGGGTTGCACGGACCACTGAGTCATGCCATTCTAGAGGAGCACCCTGCTTGGCTCCAGCATCTGTTTCCCTGGTGACTCGGAAACAGAAGCCTGCTTAGAGATGTGGTTTTTGCCCCTTGCTGAGTGAGATGTCAGGCACATTTTGGAATTCCTCCGTTCAGCCACGGGGATCCTTCAGAATCAGATGGCTCTTCCCGCCTCCACTCCCACCCCAAGAGAAGATTTCAGAACACTCTTGCCTCTCCTAGGTTGCCTGGGAAAGGGGCTTGTCATACATTTGGCTGGCACTGCGATCTTGCAGTCTGAGTCAGAGAAATGCTCGACAGGAAAGGTTATGGGCTCCCAAATTAACTCGAGGAATAACTGCCAATCGGCAAAGATTTATGCAGGGTTTTCAGAGGTCTTCCTTTCTCTGCATTCTAGGGAGGAAATGTGCACACATTTGCAGAGATGGGGCCTCTACACACAGTATAGTGCTTAGTGAATGCCATTTCCAGAAGCTTGTCGAGTCTTTGCTAAGACTCAGGCTCTAGTTTGGTGCCTTCAGGCAACCACTTCCTTTATTCTCACAGCAATTCTAGGGGAGGATTATTATGATGATCTCTCCTTTGACAGAAGAAGAAACTTAGGGTCCATACGGGTTAAATCACTTACCCAGGTCATTCAATTGGTAAGTGCTGGAGTTGGGGTTAGGGCCAGACAGGCTCTTCTAAAGACAAAGACTTGGCCATGGGTGCAGCTGCTTCCAAAGCCCAGGCCACCTGACTCTCCAGGCTTGGGTTCCTGCCATAGAGGGGACCTAGTATGGAGCACATCAGAAAAAGCCCAGGGCCTCAGTCTTTGGAAAAGTTTCCTAAGCCTTGGAGAGAAGCTTGCTCCTGATGGCCCAGGCTATTTGGTTTCGCTTCAGTGGATTAAGTGGGAGCAAAGTTTTTCCCCTCCTGCCCTAACCTGTTTCTCAGAGCCTGGGGTTTTCGGGTCTGAATGAGCAGGTATTCCTCTCATCACTGGTGAGCACTTACAGGACTCAGTAGGTGGGCTGGGCCTCACAACAGAGAGTATTGGGCAGGGGCCGGGGTGCCAGATGCCAGGCTCTTGGGTAGAGGAAGGCCCTTATCCTCTCATGATTTGTTCCTCCCTCTGTAAAAAGAAGGTGAGGACTAGTTGAAATCCAATTTATTGTTTTCCTGTATTTGACATTTTGTGAATAAGTACCTTGGGATATGCTATAAATATCTGAAAATACAGTTCTCATATATTCATTACGTTTGGAGTGCTTTACATGAATTATGCCACTGAATCCTGACAATCACATGAGGTGGATTCTATTATTACTATTATTCAGGTGTGATAGATGAGAAGAAAAAACAAAGGGATCAAGTGTCTTGCCCAAGGTCACAGAAGTCTACCAAGTGATGGACCATGGGTCTTTCACCTTTACATTCCTCTCTTCCACATCTACTCTTTCAGGCATAAAAAAATCATACTTGAGGATCTGGGGGAAATGCACATGGTATGTAGTAGGGTTCACTATCATCAGTGTGACAGGAGATGCAGTACTGGAGCTTGGACAGCCTGAGAAGTTCTTGAGGATAGCCCAGAAGGGTAAGGTAGTGCTTAGAGTGACAGAAAGCCACTGACAGATGCATGGGAAGATGCAACCAGGTTTTCTCGAAGACAGGAGCATCTGAATGGTGACATCGAGAAGCTGGTTTCTGGAAGGTGGGTGTGGAGGTGAAAAGGCCAGATGGTTGTGGAGCCTGAGGCTGACCTGAGCAAGTAGGGTTGAGACACAGAAGCCAAAGGGCACATCTGGGGTAGAAGTAACACAGCCTGGCTTCAGACAGCTTGCAGATGGTGGCAGAGAAGGCAAAGGTAAGAACACCTATGTTTTTGCTGAGTATCTGAGAGTGTCTGAGAGAGTAGATGCTTCTGGCTGTGAGGAGAATACAGAATGAGGGTCAGACTATGTTCAGGGGATGGGCGCTCAGATTGGGACATGATGCACTAGAGGAGACATCTGCAAGAGATACCCAGCATGCACTTGGAGATGTGCAACTGAAGCCCAGAGGGTGAGTGGGTGCTGGAGCACTTGGTGTCACCAGCCCATAGGTGCTCATCGGTGGGGGATGAGCATAGAGCGCACAGAAGAGGAATTAAGTTACGTCTCTGGGGATCCTCTCCTACAAAGGAGTGGGCAGAGGAAGAGGGAACTCATCAACTTCCTGCCTCTCTTGGCTTTACCTATGCCAAGCCATTCCCCTGCCAGGTAGGATTCTTAGGCGAGGGAAATGATTACCATCTTCTTTCAAACTCAACTCTGAGAAGCAATAAGCGGCTATAGTCCCAGAACCCTGCCTCTCTGCTCTGGCACAAGTCCAGGATTCTCCAGCAGGCTCTGAATTGTGTAATTATCCATGCAATAATTATGCCTGGCAGAAAGCTTTGGCTTTCCTGGGGGAGGGCTTCCCAGAGCACTGCCTCACAGTCCAGCCACCATCAGCCTGCCCAGCTCAGCTCTCTTTCTCCGTACACGATCAGAGTGCAGTTCCTGGACTGAAGGAATTCATAATTCCTGCACAGGCGCAGGTGGGCACCTGTTAGACTGTCTCTTGGGAAGCCTGTCACCACCACTGCGTTTGGCTTTCTGGATGTACGCAGGCCATCTTAGGCAACTTCCACCCACAGAGCTTCCATCTTCTCCCATAGCCCTACTTATGACCCAGAGGGGAAAAGAAAATCTATCAACTCAGAACAAACAGCTAATCAGTTTACTCAGTTGCCTGGGGTCTTCCAGTGTAATTATAATTCCTACTAAGCACTGGTGAATGTCAGAGCCATTCCAGCCATGGCTGCAGACTTGATAATCAAAGCTTCATCATTCTTTTGTTCAAAGTCCTTTACAGACCAGGCTCAAAGGGTATGCTCTGGAGGGAAAACCCTAAGCACTGGATTGTGTTTTTCTCATTTCCTCTCCCTTCTGCCCTCTTTCTTACCGAGGTCAAGCAGAAGCTGCCAGAATGTACTGCATGCAGCTGGAAACAGACCATAAGTGTGAGGCTGTGGATGTGGTTCCCAAAAGCTCATGGGCAGGTCAGGAAATCTCACAGTGGGAGCAGGAGTGTCATAAGGAGCAAGTTTTTGGCTGCTACCCAGAGACTTCACAAAGTGGCATTTACCTTGGCAAAATCCCCAGCCTCTGGCAGTGAGCCTTGGAGATTTGCAAGCCTGGTTTTGCTGGCATACCCAGAAAGGACCCATTTGTCAGGAGAACACTCCCATTAACTCAGATCATGAGACTATCACATAAACCACAATGAAAAATGCCATGGCTATGCAGAGCAAGAATGCTGAAGCTGTCATGATCAGCTTGGCTTCTCCCTGGAGACATGTTATAATCATAGTTTCGTGGTGAACTTAGACTCCTCAGGGATGCTGGCTGAGCCACTTGGATGTTTAATGGCACCAGGTTCTGACCATCTGCTACATCTTCTCCTCAGGAGGGGAGCGGTCAACAACAGAATCACGTAGACCTTGCCGCTGAGCACAGCAGGACTTCCTGGACAGGTTTGTGTGGACCTTGCCAGCTAACCTGTGGTTCTGGAGCTGCCCTGATCTATGCCCGAGGTGACCAAGTGGCATCACAATTCAGACTCCATGAGAGTCAGGATTCTAATCTGCTATTTGGTAATCATCCCTCTCTGTGGCAGACCTGGTCATGTGGTCTCGACACCACCTGCATTGTGCACTTTTCCAAGATCAGCATTGTTGCTGTGAAACCACATATGTCAGACACCACATTTCCTGTTCCCCACCCATCCTGGCACTTGAGTGGGGTTACAAAGTGAGCTATTCCCAATGAAATATGAGAATAAATGATGTTTGTCACTGCCAGATCAAAGTAGTCTCAAAGTAGTGTGCTATCTCTGGTCCTTCACCTAGATGTAGAGGAGGCTCTGGGGTTGATGCAGTGACAAGATGGAAAGAGGCTGGGTCCCTGAGTAATCACAAGAAGAAAGCTACCTCTACACTAGTAATGCACACACTGAAAAGTCCATGAATGAAAAATGAAATTCTATGAATTAAGCGACTGAAACATTGGGGTTTACTTGTTACAGTAGCTAGCATTACTTTAAATATAAATTGTTCTATGCTAAGCCTGCCTCCCTGAGATCATGAATGTTAGTCAGCCTGAGTGTTAAAACTGTTGAAAGATTTCAAAGATGTATTCATATACCCTCTCGCTGCCACTTTAATGGCAGCTGGTGGTGTGTGCTGTATGTGTTTCACTTTCTCTGCTTTTAACTTGAGTCTTTCTCAGATGTGATTTGATGTTACAGATCTTAACCTACAGATTTTAAGCTACAGATATGATATTGCAAGTGGGATTCTGAAATGTTGGAGATTTGAACAAAAAAAGGAGCATAAATGACTAAAATGGTTTTTCAGCCTGGAATGGTAGTTTAATATACACATCTCCACAGAAACACTCACTCAGAAAAGCACATTGGAGAGAGGAGAGAGATAGCCCATGCTGAGAAGAGAAGAAGAAATGGCAAATGTAGATTTATCAGACCTGGGAAGCATGTAAATTTCATCTATCTCTTAGGTCAGGTAATCAACTGGTAATGACTGTTTGGACACTTATGTTTGGAAGGTTTCTGAAGTCACACTCTAGCTCAAAAAAACATCCCATGATGGTACTCACTGCTACCACAGGAAATGGATGATAGAGAGATGGCACATGCAGGAATTGACACACTTGTTCTAGTGACTAAAACTTCAGACGCAGAGACTCTGTATTTATGAAGTCTACAACACAGCTATAAATCAAACCATAGCAACACAGTTTTCTTTTTCATTAGAGCATATTAATTATACAAGATAAGGAGTCTTCTTGTGTTATTTCATACATGTACATAACATACTTTGATCAGACTCACAATCCTTTTATATTCCTCTAACTTCTTCTCTTGTTTCCTCATTCCTTTTCCCTTCCATAATAATCTTTCTTCTACTTTTATGTCATTGCTTCCAAAGATTCCAAATATGATGCAAAAACATGCCATATTGTCTTTCTGAGTTTGGATTTTGTCATTTAGATTGCTGGCCTTGTTTCATCAATTTTTCTGAAAATGATATGACTATTCTTTATGGATGAATAATACTCCATTGTGTATATATACAACACATTCTCATGCACACATCTGCAAGTTGGGACCTAGGCTAATTCCATAACTCTGTTCTTCAAACTATTCCATAAAATAGAAAGGAAAAAATGCTTTCAAAGCTATTTCATGAAGTCAAGATTACCATTATACAAAAACTAGAAAAGGATACAATGAAAAATAAAACTATATACCAATATTCTTGATGAATATGGATACAAAATCTTCCATCAAATATTTGCAAACTGAAATCAACAATACATGGAAATCATACACCATGATCAAATGGATTTCATTCCAGGAATGCAAGGATGGTTCAACATACACAAATCAGTACTGCAAACATAATACACCACATAAGGAGAATCAAAGACACATGATCATTCCAGTAGATACAGAGAAACTCTTTTACAAAATTTAATATTCCTTCATGACCAAAGTCCTAAAGAAACTAGGTATAGGTGGAGCTTAACATAATAAAGACTATGTATGACAAACTCATAGCCAACATCATAACAAATAGGGAAAAACTAAGAACATTTCCCCTAAAATCAGAAACAAGAGTGTCTACTCTCACCACTCTTATTCAACATAGTACTTTGAAACTTTAGCCACAGCAATAAGGCAAGAGAATGAAATAGAAATAAGAAATGAAGAAGTCAAATTATACACATTTGTAGGTTTTATGTTCCTATACTTAGAAGGCCTTAGACACTCCATCAGAAGAAAATTGTTAGACTTGATGGTCAAAGTAAGTAAAGAGGAAGGATACCAAATCAACACAAAAATCAGTAGCAGAAGGGTACAGTGGTACAAATCTGTAATTCCAGGTACTTGAGAAATTGATATAGGAAGATAACAAGTTCAAGCCTAGCCTGGGAAACTTAGCAAGGTCTTGTCTCAAAAATCAAACAAGCAAACAAAAAACAAATGAAAAACAAACAACAACAAAAACAACAACAAACCCAGTACCTTTACTATGTTGAATCTCTAGGAAATAATCAGGAAAACAATCCTATTCACTGTCACTTGAAAAGAAATAGCTCTACAAATAAAACTAAACAAAGAGGTCAAAGGACTCAATAATAATTATAAAAAATTAAAAATATTGAGGCAGACACTAGAAGATGTAAAGATTTCCATATTTATGGAATGGCAGAATTGATACTGTTAAACTAGTCATATTACCAAAGACAATCTACAGATTCAATGAAATTGTCACCAAACTATCTATGATATTCTTTATAGAAAAAGAGAAAAGGATCCTAACACTTAAATGGAACCATAAAAGACCCTGAAAAGGCAAAGCAATACTGAACGAAGAGCAACGTTAGAAGTAGTATAATACCCAATTTCAAAATATGCTACTGAGGCATAGTAACAAAAACAGCATAGTACTGGTATAAAAATGAATGTGTAGACCAATGGTATAGAATAGAGGACCCAGACATAAACTCTTGCAGCTACAATCACCGAATGCTCAAAAAACGTGCCAAAGTACAAAGCTGGAAAGAATATTTTTAAACAAACAGCACTGAGAAATTGGATATTCACATGTGGAAGATTGGAACCAGATACCAAACAGTTCTTAATCCTCAAATGAGTGCCCCCTAGGGGGCAGGTATCCTGCATATACCTTTTCAATGAATACTCACTGCAACCTTAGTAACAGAGAATAAGACAATTTATTCAAGACCACACAGCTCAAGAAAGGCAAAACCAAGCTGCAGCGCAGCACTGCCTGAATTTTAAACTTGTGTTTATCTCCATTATATGTAACACCCCTGAATTAGGATTGGGAAGGGCAATGCTTTGCACACTTACACTGATCCCACTGCTGTCTCCTGACACAGTAGAGCAATGATCAGGAAAGGAAACAGTGTCTGTCTCCCAGGCAGCTCAGAGGGAAGTAATGTAAACATAAAAATGGATTAGAGTTGGAGCTTTCTACAGCTTTTATCTATCTCTTGAGTTGGATTACTGCTCCCCAACCACTGGAAGTCAGCCAAGAAGAGGAGGAAGGGAAGGAGAAGAAATGGGAGATTCTTGTGTTGTCAGTTCCAGTGATGCGAAGGGGATAGGAAGTTGGTAGTCAGAACTGGGGTTTGGTCTCCTATTGTTTCAAGTTTGCTGCATGACTGCAGCAAATGGCTTTTCCCAAGCCTCAATTTCCCCAAATGGCAAATGGAGCTGATACTAGGTAGTAGTCTTAGAACCTCTGAGAACTAAAGGGGTGTCAGATCTGGGTTCCAATGCTATCCCTACATATCCCAGGTATGTCTTCTTGAGCTGTGCCTCAGGTCTCTTCTCTGAGCTTCAGTTTTCTTATCTCTAAAATAGAGATAAGTTTCTGGCCTTGGAAGGTCACATGACATTAAATGAGACACTTTTGGCAGAAGTGCCCACTACTGTGATTGATACAATGTACAAAGTAGCCCCCCCTACACACACACACACACACACACACACACACACACACTCACTTCAAGCCCCTTTCAAGGAGCAACTCTTGCTTGACACACAGACCTTGGTGGTATCAGAAGCACAAAGGACAGCCTGCCTCAGTTTGGATCCTTTGCAGATTGTATGTGGTGGTCTGTAAGTTGGAAGAAGTCCAGCATAGGTTCATCCCTTTATGCTCTCACCTGTCTCTACTTTCTACATGGATCCCCTTCCACATCTTTTAATAATTATGATCACAACAATGAAAGTGGCAACAACCAATTAATTCTTCTTATCTTGAGTGCTCCTATTTGGGAGGGAAGTTGCTACCTGCACTGTGCCTGTTTACATTTTCCTCCAGACTCTTCTTTTCCTTCACCTTCCCTTGCTCCCTCCTTTTATTGACATTGTTTCAGGATTTTAGAGGAACAGTAAATCAGCTTCAGAGACAGATAAAGACTGCAGGCAGCTCTAATCCCAAAACCACTTTGGTCCTTCCATTACCTCCCTTCCTGAGCTGGGAGACAAATCTTACCCTTACTCCATTTACACTTCATTTTCCATGGTCTTCTCAAGGAGCTTATGTGGTCAGCATTACTAACTGCAATGGACATGTGAAAAAGCTGCAGTCTGGTGGAAGTAGTCACTTAGGGCTACATGGGCAGGGAAAAGAAAGTCTGGAATCTCAATCCATGATCATTTAGTGTCCAAGCTTTATTCCTCATTTGGCAGAATAGCATGCAGACTCAGATATCTACAGTTCATCCTCATCTTTCTTAAAAACCTTACTATTAACATATTATCCATTCAAAGGTCTCTTCAGAGTCAGAATACCCAAAGTAGAAAATCTAAGGTGGAACTTAGTCATATATTTTTCCACCAAAGAAAGACACACCATCTATGGTCTAGCATTATTCGGAACTTATTATCTTAATCTCTCCACTAGCAATGGAAATAACAAATGATGGCATTATTAATAGCTGCTACCATTTATTGAGCCTTTACTATGTACCACATATCTAAAGCCATGATAAATCTGTAATAATGGGATGTGATTACAGATGGTCCCTAATTTTACAATGATTCAAATTAACGGCCTTTTGGTTTTAGGGTGGTATGAGAGTGATATATATTCAGTAAAAATCATACTTTGAGTTTTGAAATTGGATCTTTCCCTAAGCTAGTGATATGCAGGCTAACCCTCCCTCAGGAAGCTGGATGGGCCAGTGAGCCACAGCTCCTAGCCCTCACCATGATGGCAAGAGCAAACAACTGTACTCTGAAGTGAACTATGTTCCCAAGCTAGGATGCTTGGTAGGCTGGGTAAACTTAGTGCATTTTGGACATCTCACACTCTCTACTCATGTGTTTATCACAATATCAATTCATTGAGTGGTCTGTTTTCTTTTCTGTACTCAGTGGATGGAGGATCTACAAGCGACTAACTTGCCTCAAGTAGAGGATGGCTGCAGAGACGTTGATAACTATACTTGGAGCACTTTTGCAGTCTCTCCCAGGATTGAGGGAAGACTGACTGCCAAGAAGAATATCTCCAGAGTGCGAATATGCCTGCCATTCCTGTTGCACTGAAGAGGGAGTTATGGGTACCCCAGAAGCAGCTGGCAGAAAACACCATTCTCCCTTTTTGTTCCTGTGATCAGTTAGAATGAGAGTAGAACAGGCCTGACCTGTGAGGGCAGGGTTGTGGACACAACAGATCAGGGGAGGCTGACATTTCAGGCACAGTAGGTGCCAACAAGATTTTCCAACTTGCCAGAGAAATAGAATGACTGCAGAGGCCATGCTGGTCACGGTGTTAGGACAAGTGTATACTGATGTAATGGGACATTGGCCCGGAGGACACTCGTGTTATCCCTGGAGATGGAACTGTGAACTCTGATGAGTTTATCTAGGAGCATAGCCCATGTCCTTTTGCAAGGTTATTCATTTCTTCACTTCACAAATATGTGAAGACATGACCACTTACGAGGCATGACGCTGTGCTATCTATTGGAATATATGCGACAAGAGCGTAGCTTATGTTAAAATGATTTGGAAAGGACTGATCATAAATAAGGAAAATCTGAAGGCATAGGCTAATTTGTTTCACTTTTTCCCTATGTTTGAGAAGTACATTTGGGGGAACTTGAGCCCTATGGGTTGAAAAACCTTTAATAGCCTAGTCAAAGAAGAAAGTTTGACAAAGAAAATGACCATCTCAAATTTACTAGTGCCACCAACCATACTGTCATCATCCTACCAACAACGCTACCACCAACACCATTATAACATGACCTCCACCACCAACATCACCCCACTATTATTACTGTGGCTGCAACTAACACCACCCTTTAATTACAACCATAGTCACTACCATGACACAGTACCATCACTGTCATCACTACCAGTCCCGTCAACATCAAGGCGAACACCACTTCCATTACCACCACCATCACTACCACCACCATTCCCATACTCAGGACTATTATCCCTCCAATAATTATGACCATTCTACTAACATTAGCATTCTCCATTATCACAGACAGCACTCATTACTACCATCACTACTACCATTAATACCACCACAGTTATTACTGCCATAAACGCCTCCTGCAATAACACTGTTTCTGCTGTTCTCACCATCTCCATTAGTAATCACCTCTATCACTACCACATTATTGCCACCAACACCACCATTTCTATCACCAATATTACCATCACTGTCACCATCACCACCATCACCACTACCGAGCATAAGCATCACCAAGGTCATTTCTACCATTATGATCATTATTGTCATCTAGCCATTTATTTGCTCTATAGCTTCCTACATACATATGCACATTATCACACTTAATACTCATGCCATGTAAATGAGTCAGTGCCAGAATTGCTATTGTTTGATAGATGAAGAAAGTAATATGCTGAGAATTAATTTATTTAAACCACACAGCTCATAAAGGGTAAGCTAGGACAAGCCTTCAGTTGTTTCACCCAACATGCCATACTGTTTTCTCTCCATCAACTCTAAGTTGATATGGAACAGCCTCTAATGCATTTTTGGTACTAAAGACATTGATACTAAAGACATTTGGTATTAAAGACATTGGTACTAAAGACATTCATATCTTGTATGTATATTCGGGCTCTAAAGCTGTACCCAAGTTTCTTTGCTACATGAATTCCACATAGGGAATCCCAAGTCCTGTTCAGCTTTGTGAAATACCAGTTTAAGTCCTTATGTACCAGTGAAGTGCCCAGAACCATGCTGGGCTCCTTGGAAAATCCCAGAAAGAAAGAAAGAAAGAAAGAAAGAAAGAAAGAAAGAAAGAAAAGTCCAGGTCTTAAAAGAAAAGGTACTCATGCTGGAGAGTCAAGCATGTTACCAGGGGATGATTATGGAAGGTCACCAATGGCTGAATCACAGAACAGACAATAAGTGCCCTGGAAGAGGAGGGGGAGGGAGCAAGTGTGGGTCTGAACAATCACAGGGGAGTATTTGGGACACCTAGGTGTGGTGAAGGAGCCCACTTCTGATCCCTGCTCATTTAGTTCACTCCTCCCCCTTGTTCTCTGCTACTCCAGTGTTACACAATCCACTAAGCAGTATAGGGGGGAGCCCAGGCACAGGCTGGCTCTGTGATTAAGCACATTGTCGTTCAAATCAGACCATATAGAATCAGATCCTGGTTCAGCCTCTAATGAGAAGGAAGACACTGAACATACTTATTGCTCCAAACCTGTTGGGCACTGGTTTCAGGATCCTCTGTGATACTAACACCTGGGGATGCACAAGTCCCTTAAATAAAATGATACAGTATTTCCACATGACCTATGCACATTCTTTCTTATATTTTAAATCCTTTGTAGGTCACTTACACTGCCTAATAAAGGAACCTACACATCACTTAATTTGCATGGATTCAGCACAGTATGCAGTGTGTGTGACAAACTTAAGCTTTGTCTTTTGGAGCCCTCTGGAATATTTCAGTATAATTTCCACTTGCATCTGGTTGAATCTGTGGATGTGGAACCTGCATATGTGGAGGGACAACTATAGTGACTTACATCTTTTATTTTCCAGTTTCTTCATCAGAAAGGGTCTAGCACTAGCATTTATTCCCTTGTGATGACGTAGGGCTGAATTAGAACCAAGCTGTTAAAGCATCTGGCACATAGCTGGGGTTCTAAACATTTGCTGTGCACTAGTTATTAGACCTAGGGAAAAGGCAAGGGCTGTGGAGTCACCAGCTACCTGGAGGACCTGGTAAGCCACTCTTTCTGGAGCCTCAGATTTCTTATCTAGAAAATAAGATCAGCACCTACTTCTCATAGCATAATACTTTCTTGTTGTATGAAAAAAACCACAGTACCTATCTCAGAAGCTTGTTGTAAGGATCACACTAATTTAATGTATCAAAAGCTCTTAGAATAATATCTGGCACAATGTGCTACACAAAGATCACTTTTCTGATTCTTATTATTACTATAAGGGCTATTTAAGTATTATTTTTGTCACTGTTATTTTGTCAACAATTTGGGCAGGTCTGGAGCACAGCAGGTGTCTAATATACATTATTAGATTTTTTTTTCTGTCTAGTTCCAACTCCAACACCAAACAGGAACATTCAAGAGATGCTTAGAGTACAAAAAAGTGCAAAAAACCCCCACATATTTTGAAAGCATATTATGTTTCAAAAATGTCATCAAAAGTAATCATTTCTGGAAAATCTTTTTAATAAACTTCCTTAAACTTACTGTTTCTGTCTTGAATTATCTAAACAGCCATTAGTAGGAAGAGAGATGTGATTATTTATTATCAGGGTTTTTAAGGTTTAGTCCTAATCCAGGCCAGTGCCAGCTGTGTACAAAGGAAAGAAGAGCCCCTGCTGGCCCTGGCTGAGGTGGTGGGTGAGAGAAACTCTTGTAAGAGACTCCACTGAGTGTGCAATGTGAATGTCTGGGACAGCCAGGCCTGGGCCAACCCCAGCAATGGAAGGAAACTGCAGCCTCAGGGACGCAAATGCTGGCTTCCCCGAGGCACCTGCAGCCTTCCCAGAGCCCTCTTTTCATCTGGGGTGGGGCATGAGGGAGATGCTGATGGGCCAAGATGGGGATGGCAGATGTCACTTTTCATTCCTGGAGCTCATAAGCTAGCGTCAACTGTCAACCTCTTTCTTGCCTGACCTCAAAGGCTTGCTTGGCTGCTTGTGCTTTGTGCTGCAAGCAGGAAGCCATGAGAGGGTGCCTCAGAATCAGACACCTCCCATTCTGCAAACCTCCCCTATTCTGCAAAGTGACAATGACAATATAACCACTATAGTACTACTGTAAAGATAAAAGGAGATTAGGTCCCACTCCACACACACAGATACACACACACACACACACACACACACACACACAACCAGAGAGGTCATACTAGACTCCCTGCAAAAGATATTTGACTTTCTTGCTTCAGCTCCTCCCTTTATCTACCTAGATTCCATCTAACTTCTGTTAAGTTTTCTGGCTTCAAAGACATTGAATAGAAACCCCGGCTGCCAGCCTCCTCTTGGACTCTGAGCGTTATTAATGCTATCTCCTACACAGGGAAGTCTCTAGTTGCAGTCTGCATGACTCTATCCTGGCCTTGGTCTAAAAGCAATTTATATGAAGATACAAATGTGTCCTCATCACATCTATCTTCAGCTGCCAGAGAGCTTGAGGGTACAGCTAAGGTGATGGCTGGCAGAATCGAGATTCAGCTCCTCACTTGACTGGAATAACATTTAAAATTAGAAAATTAAAACTTAATGGGTATATCTGTAACAAAAAAATCCACCACCACCTCTAGCCAGTATACTTCAGTGTGTTAGTTGCACAGGTAACAGTTCTTGTTCCAGTTCCGGTAGTTTCTATCTCTTAGAAACAGCTGGTCGCTGTGACAAGCCACTCTGCTTCTGTACTTACCTCCTGCTTGCTTACCCAAAAGAAGCCCCAGCCCACCAGAGATCAGGGCTTGATATTTTGGGAATGATCTCAATGAGTGTTTGTAGACATAAATTAATCTGTCTTCAAATCTGGGTGTCATTTCGGTATTTTTGCTTGCTGTAGAAACCTGCACCTCTGTTTTATTAGAAAAAAAGAAAAGCTCAATTGAAAAAATGCTAACCTGGGGAAATCTGGCTTTATAGTAATTTGTACAAAGATAAATAAGGCTGGGAAAGCCTGAGATGTCAGGCCTGAAGCTCAAGGTCTGAGACTTTTAGGCATTCCACTCACTTTCTCTGGACTCTGATTCTCTCGTATATGATAAAAGATTAAAACGGAAGGCCTCAAAGGTCCCTTCCAGCTTATATGTAATTGTATATAATGTAATGTATAATATGTGTCCCAGACCAGTGCTTCTCAAACATCAGTGGGCACCCAAACCACATGATGATCTTGATAAAACACAGCTTCTGGTTCGGTAGGTCTGAGTAGGGGCCTGGGATTCTGTGTTTCTAACATGCTCCAAGGTAGAAGCTGAGGGTGCAGATCTGTGGAGCATGCTTTGAGTAGCAAAGACCTAAAGAGGAACAACTTAATTTTGTTGCATCCATGCTGTGTGCTGACCACTGTATCTTATATACATTAGTGTATTTAGTTCTCATAACAACCTTAGAAAGGTTGTCCATACCATAACTGGCTAGATTATGTGGAGATGAAGGGCCACACAGGCAGTGAGGTGACCTGCTAAAGTCACATAGAAACCAGGATTTGAATTCAGGTCTGCCTTACTAAGAGTGTATGCTTTTAACTGCTGCACACATGCATATGGGTAATGGGTAATATGGACTTGGGCCAGTGTGAGGGTAAGGAGAGAGAGGGAACTGATGAGAAAGCAGCCATCTTCTTGCAAATACGTAGCAAGCACATATTTTTTTTTGTGATGATAACCACTCAGAAACTGATGGAGCCCTCCTAGGGCTTCTGGACCTTGTGAAAACCCTGATTCTAGGGTCTGGTGCTGATGGCTGGAAATTCTAATGTCCATGGAGATATTTAAATGCTCGATCCTTCACTGACAGGCTGTGTTGGCGGGAACAAAGGGAGAAAAATTCAGTTCACAGAAATGATTAGAGCAGAAGGAGAGATGTTTAGTCTTATTAATGAATTTGCTAATTGGCCTTCTGCCCCCAATCATTTCATAGTCAAGCTTTTACAGTGTCAGATGAAATGGAAACAGATCCAAGGGTGGTGTGAGATGGGTTAAGAGTGTTTTTCTTAAGGCCTGCAGACAGCTGAGCTTGGCTAATGAGTGCTCCTTGAATGCCTTCTCCCCCACATCTATGTAACTGCTTTCACTGTTTTTCTGCTCAGGCCCCTCAGGCTCCCAAAGGGGTGCCAGGAGGGCCGGAGGTTGGGCGGTAAAAAGCTCAGGCTCCCTGACTGACCAGACTTGGCACTGTTGTCTTCAGGCTCTTAACCCTCAGTCAAGCACTGCCCTTATTTAAAGCCTCAGTTTCCTGACCTGCAAAGTCAGAAGTAAGGCGGCATCGTGTCCTTCAGAGTTGGGGCTAACTGAATAACTTGGGAGAGGCCAGAGGAAGGTGCCTGGTACTAAGAGGAGGGTGGAACAATTTTAACTATTATTTTTTTAAACTTTTAATTTTTATTAGTGTGTGTTTACAGTTCACAATGACTACATTCACTGCACAGAACTAGGTACATGTGCATAACACATCTCAATTGCTTTTTTAAAAAATCCATATTTTCAAATCTCACTGATAAGAATTTCTTTTAGTGTCTAAAATTGACAGCTTTCCACAGTTGTCACCAAAGAAATGGTTGAGGGTTCTGGTCCCTGTAGATATGATAGCTCTGGGCCTCTAGGAATGGAATCAGAGGCTACAGCTGGAAGAGACAAAGCCACAGTCATCCTATAGATAGAGTGACAAAGGAGGAGGGTACTGGCCCAAACTGGGAAAAAAAAATCACAGGAAATCCATTACCTAGAATTACCCCCACATTGCTAAAAATCATCTCCGTCATAAGAAGCACTGGGCTCATTTCATTCTCAGCCCTTGCACAGCCTGAGAAAGGAGAAACTGTCATTGTGTGCATTTGACAGAGCCGGAAACAGGTTCAGAGAAGTTTGGCTGTGACATGACAAAGGAGGGCTTGATTCCAAGATCTTTTTCACTTTAACTCAGTTGTCCTAAGCGCTGTGATCCTATCCCCAGCTTTCTGATATGAGAGTGGTTCCTCCCTCCCTCTGCTGCATGGTTGTCCTGGAATAACAAGAACTAATCCCTAATGCACTCCCCCTGCTAGGACACAGGAATAGCGCACCACCCCAACTGGCTAAGCAACTTTTAGAAAGTGACCTATTTAAAATGCTACCTGGAAGAAGGTAAAACTTTGAAACATGTTTCTCTGAAAGCTCCTGGGTCTCTTAGTCTTTCTCCCTCTCCTCCCACTTCTAAATACTGCTCCTTCCCTGCTGGATGAATGAGAACATCCATTCCAGGACCATTATGCAAAATTTTGCAGCACTTTTGACCAGGAGCAGACCTAGATTTCTCATCTTCCTTGCTGAATTTCTGTACTCCTCACAGCCATCAAGAACACACATTCTGTCCCATCCATCCTTTTTTCCACAAAGCCAATATTCATCAAGTGTGGACCCAGTGTCAGGCTTGATAGAGGCCCTGGAATAAAAATCAGCCCTGAGATCTAGCCAGAGAGATCAATGTGTAAGCCCATAATGACAACCTCATAGTGTTTTCAGGGTTGTAGCAAAGCCAAGTAGCAACAGCAGTGGGAAGACAGAGAAGAGAGACGTGTTCTCACTGCAGGAGCATGGAAGGACTTTCTAAAAGGATGACATCGGATGAAGCCTTGAAGCACGTGTAGGAGTTTATCAGGTGAATGAAATAAAGGTGGAAGGAAGGTGGAGAAGTCACAAGCTTTTCCTCTTGGGTGGAAAAGATACCAGGGAAGTAATGGTGATTATGTGATTGGTTAAGTGAGCAAGTAAATGGGTAGACAGACATAGAGGTTGGATCTCACACAGACAAGGTAAAGATAAATCTGAAAAACAAGGGAAGTCACCATGGATTATTCCCTGTCATTCTCTTTCTTTTAACAGAGAAAAAACTGAGACAAACCATCTCATCATCTTATCTACTCCAAAGATCTATAGACCTATTCATATATAAAAAACAAAATAAAGCAAAGCAAAAAACCCAACCCAAACCAAAACAAAACCAAAAAAACCTACCAGGACTCTTCTTGACTGAAGGCAAAATTTTCAGCTTTCTAGGAAGCACTGAAAGTTTTCTGTGAATTGTCTGCTAAGCGTGGTTTCCAGTACCCTTGATTCTGTCCAAATTTCATAGTGGGAGATGCTATGGTTCAAATGTGGTTCAATCCCTTCAAAATTCATGTTGGAGTTTAATGCCATTGTAAAGCACTGAGAGGATGGAAACTTACTTTGATCAATGTGTTAAGAGGTAGGGCCTCTGGAGGTGACTAGAATTGTATGAAGTTATCAGTGTTCAATCATGAGAGGGGTAGACCTCTCATGACGGAACACCGGTGACTTTGTAAGAAGAGACACCAGAGAATACACACATACACACACCCTATCTCTCACCACATGATGTCCCGCTCTGCTTCAAGACTCTAGGCAGTGAGAAGGCCATTGCCAGATATGGGCCCTCAACCCGGACCCGAACTGTGAGCCATAACAAGCCTCTTTTCTTTAAAATGCACCCACTTTGTGATATTGTTATTAACAACAGAAAGGGGACTAAGACAGGGGCTTACCAAGATATGGATATGGATAGTAAGATTATCAATGTTCTCTGTAAAAAAAATGGTTATGTATTACAGCTTTTCTTACATCCTATCATTCATTCATTATGGATACAATCATCCATTCATGCACACATTTACTCAATCATTCATTTGATTATTCATTTGTTCCTTCACTCATTTGCTTATTTATTGGATCTCTTATTCCTGTCCCCATCATTCTTTCACTCATTTGTTGTTATGCTCTTGTTTACTCATTTGCACATTTACAAAGCATTTATTAAGCAAATCTCTTCCAGGTAGTCAAGGAACTCAAGTCCTCATCTTTTCCAGGGTCCAGACTGAAAAACTCTATTGATTCAAGGCAGTAAGTCCCTTTACCTATACTTTCTAGTCTTTTCCATCTCCCTCTTTTTGTTCATCTTTAGTTCCTCTGAGCTTGGGTGTGGGCCCTTTATACTTTTGTGAATATCAGGGACTGGAAGTAGGAACACTGTTCTCAGCACTTTTCTGTTAAATGGTAAACAGATTCAGTACATTTCATGGACAAAGTCAATTCAAAGCCAACAGACCAAATAACAGAATTCATTCCAGGCAGAGGGATGGTAACTGAAATTCCAGCAAGAAGTTAACTTTTCCTGCAGGGTCTGCAATTCCAGGAAATGATAGAGAGTAGCCAACCATTTCACTGTTTAAAAGTTCCCAAGAAAATATTTATCAAGTATATACTGTGTGCAGTGAACCACACTCAGGACTGGGAAGAATGACTCAGGCAAGTTTCCAGCCTCAATACTCTGAAATGGGGAAGGGGAGCTGACATCTCCACGGACTGCTTAAATCCAAGCATGACTTTTTAATTAGAAGAACATACACCTTAAAGGCATTTAGAAATTCAGATGGGAGAAGTCACTTTTCTCTGGGGCTTGGAGAAGACTACTTGAATATGGAAACAACTGAGTGAGGTCTTAAGAAAATAGGTGGGATTTTCAATGGTGAGCTAAGAGCTACAGGTGTGTATGTGTGGAGGGATGAGAGTATTACAGCATTGAAATATGGTCAAACATGCAGAAATGGGTAAAGCGCAAGGTACAAGTCTGACTGTCATTTAGTATTGCCCTTTTATAGATGCAGGAAATGGCGTTTCTAAGTGAAATGATTTTTGAAAGTTGCCTTGTGTCCAAGACTGTGTCATAGCAGGAACACTCCTTCACCATGATTTTCTGTCATTTGCTTGTCTCCCATTGACAAATCACAAGCCGAGGCTCATCAGGTACACTCTGCCTTAGCAAATTCTCCAAGGGGCTCACTGAATTAGGAATCAGGAGATCGGTCCCGTATTTGTCTCTATCTTTCCACATGGCCTTGAAGCATCGGTAATAGTTATGGGATTTTGTTCACTCATCTACTCAATGAGCCATTTCAGAGATGTGCTCGGCCTTTTCTCCAAGTTCTGAATGTTTCCAACAGTTCATGGGAGAGTTACAAGCCAGCTATCTATGTAATGTGGGATTATAGGTAAGTCTCTCTTGGGATGGGCCTGGTCTAATGACATTTTTCTTAGTTCTCTTGCTTCCCACAGGCCCCACAGTGGAACCTTCAGGATTCTCCTCATGTCATCTCCAGAACTCAACTGCCATTCAAGCCTGGAAACCTTGTCCTTGATTTTATACACACATGCAAGACTATTGGAGCCATAAATTTCCTCTCAGACTGGAATGCAGAGGCTGAATCCCAAAAGCATGGATTTTCCAATTTTTAATTAGAGACATAAAAAGATCCCCAAAAGAAAGAAAGACAGAAAGTGAATTTCAATGCCTTTATTCAGTGACAGAGCTCTGAATTTACTTCAGATTTCTGCTGCCTTTAGGAAGCTCTGCCTGAGTACCCAACTTGGGCTAAGTACATTCCTTTTGCAGCACTAATCATGTGGAATTTTTGCTCTATTTTAAAGACATATATGTGTTTCCAAGATATACTTTCAAAGTATGCAGGATTTTGGTTAAGGAGGTTATGACGTTTTCAGGACCAGCAACAGAGCAAAGGTCAGTGGGGGCTGTAGGAAGAGATTGGCATCTCAGGACCTGAGTTTTTTGTCCTAGTTACTTGGGCAGATCTAGAAGAAATTTCCAAAAATAAACTGATGTCAATTTCAAAGGTACTGTCCACTTCCAGGATGGCCTTACTCTGGACTCAGGAGGGCCCACACACTAGAGCCATAAACTGAGTAGTTCCTAAAATTTGCTGACCAGATCTGTAGCAAAGGCTGTATTGAAGCATTTACCTTGCATAGCCCCTGGAAGGCACACCACACAACAGCTATTTTAAGACAGTAACTACTACTGTCCCAGTTTTACAGTTGAGGAAAACAAAGCTTAGTCATACTGCTAGTAAGCAGTAGAGCCTGGATTTGAACCCAGCAGGCAGACTGATTCCTGAGTTGAAAAATTCCAACCATTCTCTTCTGACTGCGTTTAATTAGATCTGAGCCTGATGTCTCAGAGATCATAGCAGCAGCTCTGGTGAGAACACTGACAATAAAAATCTTAGAATTTGAGAACCAAATAGAACCTGAGAAAATATCTAATGTAACTTCATCACTGCACAGAAACAAGGTGCTCAGCTCACCCAGCCAGGATCTGATCCCCCAGCCAAGGTTCTGTCCATGTTTCCAAACTTCCTCTCTTGAAAGGGTCTTGTGATGATCAGTACTTCACTGAGCAAGACTCTGGTCAGGGAGCAAATGCCTTAGGAGGTACAGCTGGACTCCTGGGCAGTTCAAGACAATGTTCAGGAATCTTAGAAAGAGAGTCTTAGCATCAGAGCTCAGGTAGCTTGTCTTGTGGGCCACTCAAAGGCCGTGGACCTACTATGAGCCTTAAACAAACACTGTTGTAAGGATTAAATGAGACTGTGTGGATAAAACAACTAGCACTGTTCTAGGCACCCATTTTCTCTTTCTTAGGATCTTGGGAGAGAAAAGCATAAGCCTTGGCGTCTGAAAATCCTGCAGGAATTGATCCTGGGTGCCCTAAAGTTTTGGGTAGGAGAAGGGAATGGTAGACATTCATGTCTGAGCTTTTACTCTTTTTCATGCCCTATGCAAGGAGCTTTGTGTCCATCTTTCATTTGCTCCTCATATCCTTGCAATGACCTCCTATGTGTCCATGGTGGCCGCACCCAGCAAAATCTATGAGGCAAGGTCTTCCCTCCTTTCACTTCCTACATGCCACATTTTCCTCTGGGATGAGCAGTCTCACCCATGTTATGGATATGAAAAAAGAGACTTAGAGGGGTGAGGAGTTGCCTAAGGTCACACCGGGAAGAAATGATGGACTGAAGCTTCTCACCAGGCTTTATTCGATTGTGAGATCTCCTGGGACACCTCTTGAGGAAAGAGTAGGCGTTGAAAGATTTAAAATAAACTCCTGAGTTTCCTGTTCCTACAGTTGCTTGGCCCCAGGAACCTTGTGATGGTTAGACACAAGGAAGAGACCTGGATGTGGTACGCTAGCAGCACCCAGGATCTGTGTGTGTGTGTGGGGGGGCTCCAAACGTCATGGCCCTGCTCTAAGGCTTGCAGAGCTGTCCAGCTCAGGACTTGTAAAAAGGCAACACACCCTTTCCTTTCCAGGAGAACGTGGAACCCAGCTAGCAAATGGGCTGATGCTATTTCTCCTGTTCCTGTCTGTAAATGGCAGCCCAGGCTTATCCCAGAGGATCTGTACCCGGAGATCTTTTTCCTTGGTGTTTGGCTGGAGTAATGCTTTGGGGGACTGGGCCAGAAGCTGGAGTCCTATTTTCTGGGGTCTTCAAGGGCAGCTTCCACCTGAGGAGCTCTATGCACCAACTAAAGTTAAGACAACCCAAGTCCTAAGAGTAGACTCCCTGCACTTGGGGGTCCATCCCAACCTTAGTACAGTTCTAAGCCAGTACAGGAGGTGGTGGCAAGCTGTAACCCCTATCTGTAACCAGAATCTGAGTTCTAATGGCAGAAGTTGCATGTTTAAGTGTCAGGTTACTTAGAATCCTTATGCTATTGACAATGGCTTTTGAGTGTTAAGTAAAACAAAACCCACCACTATCCCTTTCCTAATTGCTTCCGGTCTCTGTATCCCAACAAGAAACTTTGCAACTGCTGGTTACAAAGCAGGTCTGTGTCCCGCACCATGGCCCAAAATGTTTGCTCAACTTCACATGGACCTCTTCGAAAACACTGTCCCTGGTGAACTAGGGAACAGCTCAGCTGAGGAAAGATGCTGTAGGACAGATTCCAGGAAGGAGGGACTACAGGGTATTAGGCTGTTCATTCCATGATGTGAACTCTCGTTCACTCAACTTTGCCCTAACCTCCCCTGAGGTCCCCAGACCTTGGTAGCACCTCCTGTGACGCTGCCTTCGCTCCTACTGACTCCTTGAGCCATCACAACATGAGCACCGGGAGTTTTACCACCTGGCAGTAGCCGATTCCTTTTGGCTTGCAGAGGTTTTGAGGATGGGAAGGCAGAACACCCTCTGCCTGGTGGTGGGACTCCCAGGAGGGCTGCGTGAGGTGAATGTGAGCCCCTTTGCTCACCAGTGCACCACCACCAGCCATCGTGGGAACAGCAAGAGCTTCCCGACATTTGCACCCAGAGAAGCCAGCCATCCCCACCTGTGAATTGGGCTCCTCCTTCTGGTTCTAGAGATTTTTTGGAGGGGAGGCATTTACACCTGGTGCCCCAGAGAGGTCCAGGCACCCTGAGACCTGCACCCACACTGGCTCCCTCCTCTGGGTGTTCACACCAACCCTCTCATGGGTTTCACACTCCTTTGGATAGGAGAACCTGTCCTGGCTCCTCATGGAGAGGGGGCCGAGACTAAGGGAAGCAGATGGAGTACAGGGGTTCAGCAACCCAGCACCCCCAAACCCGGCCAACAAAACAAAAGGAAGGACTGCTTACCTTTAGAGGGTCGCCTTTGTTTGGTTTGCAGAGATGAGAAGGTGCCCATGACAGCCCCCATGGCAGCGAAGACTTGGGTGCGACTTGGGACCCCAGACCCTGCCCCTCCCCTCCCCTGAAGATTCAGTGTGAATCCTCTACTCCGAATTGGAGGAGGAAAAAAAGCATAGAGCTCCGGCAGCTCGCCTGCAGGTTGGTATTCAGCGATCGTGGGGCTGGGGAGCCAGAGGCTTCTCGCTTCTTCCCTCAGCCCTGCACATGCACTGACTCACAGGGCCCGCTGCTCCCGGCGAACCTCAGCCACTGCTCCCCAACGCCAGAGCCCAGCCGGGCCGGCGCCCTTGCTAGGGGCCGGGAACCAAGCCCAGAAGCCTGCCTGGCGCTCAACACGGGGCCGGAGCGCCTGCCCGGCCGAGGCTGCCGAGCCCGCGCCGCGTGCGGTGCGGGAGCTGTGGTCCGCACCCCCTACTGCCGCACACTCTGCTCTGCACCCGGCGCTTGGGTTGGGTCTCGGGGGGCCGAGTACCAATCATGAATGAACAGAGCCGGGGACTGGCGCGGAGCGGAGCCGCGCGCCGCCCGCCCGCCTGCGCTCGGGGCGCGAGTCTGAGCTGTAGAGGCGCAGCCTGCGGGGCTCCGCGGAGGGGCGGGGCGGGTCGAGGGCTCGAGGGGCGTCCCGCTAGGGCCTTGCTGTCTGACTCTGCACGCCCCAAGGACCAGGCGTATGGGGGACATCAGGAGAGCTTCTGGGCATTTAGATCTCGACTAGGCACCTAGCTGATGGGTGCGGTTCAGAGGGCAGCAGATTGCACCCAGGGAGAACGTGTGTGAGCGCGTGAGCAAGCGTGTGCGTGCGTGTGTGTGTGTGTGTGTGTGTGCTGCTTTGTGATTTCATTTGACTTCAAAGGAAATCATATTAACTCAATACCTGGATTCCTGGGGTGGAGGAGTTTGTACCATCCAGAAAGGGATAGAAACACACATCCCACAAGGGAAGAGCACGCTCTCCTACTCTGTGCAGACCAGGAGCCCCACCTCCTAACAGAGGAACTAGGGAGGGGGGCCTGGGTCCTCTGGGACCTGGATTGAGCTCTCATCTTCCCCTCCTTTCTCTTGCCTTCATGGTTCTTCACTCTCTCTCTGGCCAGCAGAGGATGAGGGCAGGCAGCTACCGGGCACGTGTGGAGTGACCGAGGATCGAATTAGGAAGAAGTCTCCTCTCTGCGATGGCTCTCTGCGCTGGCTGAGAGAAAAGGTCTGGGTCTACTCCTGTACCCCCACTTCCTGGGGATGCTGAAAGACAAGACTTCTTCAGGGAGGACTGAGGAAGAGCCTCTCCTTCTCTAAGCATGAGCTGCCAGGGTGCTGACTCAGACCCTTTCAGATCAGCACTGAGAATCCTTGGCCTAGGCTGCTTCCAAACCCCTGCCCAGTGGTTTTCCTCATGGTCACACAAATGCACACCGCGTTTGCAGCTGAATCCCCCAACATAAGGCCTCATAAAGATGCACACACACATAGACCCACAGAAATGTGTGCACTGCCCCTCAAGCCCACGTAGACACTGCCTTTATATACAGACAGGCCCAAAGCCCATTATACACACACAGGTGCACCCACGTGCTCCCACCAGGATGCAGACAGAAACACAAGCATGCAGATGCATGCACAGTACGAAATGGCATCACAGTTACCCCACTCACACAGGCTCATGGCCACAGAGACACGGTCTTACCCCAGGGGTACAGGAGGCTCTGGAGCTGCTTCTCCTGATTGCAGCCCATTAGCTATCCCTCCAGGACTACAGGTGGCTTTGAACTTGGCCTTGAGACCCTGAAGAATGTTCTTCACCTATTGACACTTCATGCCTTCTCAGATTCCAGCACATCTTATTTTGAGCAGTGGGAAGGTGTATTAATATAGGTTCTTTTCATGTGCGTTTTGCCCACCGCAGTGGAGCTGCATCACTCCATATGCTACCCCTTGAGTTAGGCGGTGCAGGCCTGATCATCACCATGGAGGGAACTGGAGGCTCACCAGAGTAACATACCTGCCTGGAGTTACCCAGCTAGGAAGTGAGGTTACAACACAGTTTCCAGGGCTCTGTCACTACCTCCTAGGGACCCTTCTATTGGTAGATGGGGGTATGGAGGTGATTGAGCTGCACAGACCTACTCTGGGTCCCACAAATTCAAAGCCTCAGCTCTCCTGTCAGTTCAGGACTTTTCTAGACCTGGAGGCCTGGAATGCTGGATGGTGGAAAAGGATACAGAGACCAGCCCCTACCTCTTTCTTGTCCTTCCTGCAGAGCAAGCCAGGGCTGGGG
This sequence comes from Dolichotis patagonum, assembly GCA_004027295.1. Classification (NCBI taxonomy): domain Eukaryota; kingdom Metazoa; phylum Chordata; class Mammalia; order Rodentia; family Caviidae; genus Dolichotis; species Dolichotis patagonum. The sequence continues at coordinate 141,192 of PVJX010001164.1, read as the reverse complement.
CTGAAGTGTGGCGTAACCAGAGGATCAGCTAAGGAAAGAGGAGGGCTCTTTGCTGAAGAAAGCACGGTACCAGTCACAGAGGTCTTTGCAGCCTCTCAGGGACACTTCTCGAGGAGCACCAAGCCACTCACACTGCGGCTCTGCTAATCTCAGCACAGCCTGAATGCCTGTGAGCAGGAAGCACCTGGGACCACCAAAGCCTTCTCCCCACAATGCTCTAGAGAGGCAGCATACAGGCAAATCATGAATCACTCCAGTTTACAGATCAGAGCCTCTGGAAGTTTTAGTGATTGGCTTCCTCTGAGCAATGGGAATAACGTTAAGTTATCTATATAACGTCCAAACAGCTGGGCTTTTCATGACCTAGGTACTTCTACCAGTCTCCCTGTCCTTTGGCCACACACCACGCTTCCCCTTCCCCAAATGTTGTCCTGCCTCAGGGTCATTGCACATCTATTCCTTCTACTTAAAATGTCTCTCATCCCTTTACATATCTGACAAGCTGCTGTTCTTCCTCGAACATCTGCTTCAGGTATCATCTCCTTCAGGAATACCTTTTGATCCCAAGTCAGTGACCCCTTGGGGTCCCCAAGGCACATGAGATTTCCTTTCCTATTAATGCTCTTACTTTGATTTTCATTGTGTGCTTTTCTGTGCCTGTCTCTCCATGAACCCTGAGTTCCCTGAGGGTAGAGCCGATACTGGTTTAGCTCTATTCTGTCTGCCAAATCCCCAGTTTCTGAAAGGGGTATAGCCCATCTATGCTGAATGTAGGAACCAATTTTCTTTGCTCAGTGACCCAGTTAGCAAGTAAAATCAGATGATTACTATATCATCTTTGCTCATTATAGAGAGAAGCACACCCTCCCAAGTGAAAATTCATTCATTCATTCAACAGCTATTCATAGTATATCTACCATTGGCCACATATTTAGAGGTAGAGTAATAGCTCATTTATTCCTGATGATGCCTAAGAAGATAAACACACACATACACACACACACACACACACACACACACACACACTGTATGGTGGAAGAGATGCCACCCAAGAAACATTCATGAAGAATGTGTCTAAATGAGAATACATGGTCAAGGATGTGACAAGAGGCAACAGAGATGACAGTGGACCTACTTCCTACCAATTGGGAACTTGTAGCAGAAAACAGAAAACTGTGTAGGGTAGAGAAAGAGGCAGTACTAGGGTAGATGTGCCCAGGAAGCCATATCTGCCAGTGGCTTTGGATGCACAGGCCAACTGTCCTACTGTCCTTGACATAGTGAACTCACTAAGGTGATCTTGGCAGCACCATCCTACCATACTTCCAAAGACCATAGATCCTTTTGCCCTGGAAGGTGAGTACCTCCATATCTGATCTCTCTCTTATTCTCCCTGGTATGGGCATAAATGTTACATTGCCCTACAATTCATAATGTTGAAGTGTCAATGTGGCTGTATTTGGAGATAAAGCCTCTAAGAAAGTAATTCAAGTTAAACGAGGTCATAAAGATAGCGCTGTGATTTGATAGGGTTAGTGTCCTTCCAGGAAAACATACCAAGCCAGTCCCTTTCCCTTGCACACACAAAGAAGTGGCCATATGAGTGCACTAGGGGACAGTGGTGGTCAGCAACCCAAAGGGAAAGGCCTCATCAGATGTCAACCCTGCTGTCACCTTGAGCTGGAACTTCCAATCCCCAGAACTGTGAGGAATAAAAGTCTGTTTTTAAGCCACCAAGTCTATGGCACATTAGATGGCAGTCTGAGCAGATAAACACCCTCCCCAGGACAGGTCATGGTCTTAGAAGGCTCTGGAAGCAACGCCTTCCCTGTGACTCCCTCCAAGTCAGACTCTACGACACCCCTCTGAGACTGTTAGTGGGGAAGGCAAGGTGTGAGGCTGTCAGAGGTCTGCAGAGATCCTGGTAACACATTGTGTTTGCTTGTCTGAGTTTATGTAGCATGCAAGCCCTGCCCTTTTTCCCCCTCCCTTCCTCCCTTCACTTCCTTCTTTCTCTTAATTCATTTCTCCATTCCTCCTTTATTCCCTCCTTCTTCTCTTCCCTCCTTCCCACTGACTGTTCCCTCAGCCATGCTTCTTCCCATCTTCAGGGATAATATTAGTTCTCCTCACCATAAATGCAAGTATATGGTGTCAGAGTACAGGATGCTGCTAGAACTGAGCTCCAATCCTGATTATGTGCCTTCGTTATTTGATTTACAGCCTAATGAGTATATGCTCAGAGTCCTGCATTCATCTGCTTGTGCACTGCATGCATAGCTGTCTCAGAGATCTCTGGGAGGGGTTGTAAGATGATGACCATTAATTAGGTCCTTAATGGGTGTCTGGAACACAGGGTGGCCTATTGCTGAAGATGGACTGCTGCTATTCCTTGAGGCTATGGGCCAAGTTTTGTGCTATGCTAGAAGGTATAGAAATAAGTAGGCCCCAGCCCTTCCCCATGGTTTCCATGTTTGTTCTTCATCTGTTTGATAGGAAATCTATTCTCAGGGTCCCCATCTGGTATTAAAAGACTCAGATTAGTTAAGGAAGGGAATGTGGTTGGCACCTGATTATGTGCAATTCAGCACTCTGCTCACGGCTGTGTTGTACCATTTCCCAAATGTTCTGCATGCATAAGTCTGGCCTCCTCAAATAGACCGGGAGCTTTTAGAAAAGCAAAGGCCAAGGCTTCTCCTGCTTTGTGTACATCCCTGCCCCATCCCTGTCCAGCTCAGCTTTGTCCAGAGCATCCTAAGTGTTCCACAAATATACACACTCAGATCACTTAGGCTGGGAAACTGCGTCATTATCTAGCTCTGGGTCAGCTCCCTCTTCTCTTACTAAGTGTGTCTGTGGCTCTCAGCTTTCTCACCTGTGAAACATGCACACAGCCACTCCACAGGGTTGGCAATCGGACAGGGTAAAATCAAGTCACAGGAAAGTGTTTTTATCTCTCTGTAAGTACTCTGCAAATGACTGTGTTGTCATTTGCTCTGGGGCTCCGTTACTTAGTCATTCACTCAGTGAGTATTTACTAAGTAGCATCTATCTGCCAGGCACTGTCCTAAATGCATAGGCCATAATGAACAAGAAGAGGAAAGAGTCTCTGCCCTAAGGAAATCAATAGTCTAAGACTACCAAATCAACTAGTCGATACAGACAGAGTTCACATGAGGAAGAAAGAGTGGAGGCTGAGGAGTACTCGGTAGGTGCTTGGAGAAGCCAGGTAGGTCAACCTTGTGCAAACTGTAAAGTGATGCCACAAATACACATAGCACTTTAGAGGTCAGGAAAACAAACAAAAACACTAAGGTATCAAGTCAGGGAAATCAGGTTGCAAATCCTGGGTTTGCTGTGTGACCTTGAGCTAGCTATTTGACCTTTGAGAGCTTTAAGTTTACATATTTACAAACAAAACAAACAATTACACCAACGTAGCAGGATAAAATTGGCAGTAATTGTGATGAGAAATGTGCTGGGCATGAAGTCTCCCTGGGGGCTAGAACACAGCACTGGCTCAGAAACACTAATTCCTTTCATCAGTTTCACCTTTCAGTCCCTTTTGCTTGTACCTTTTCCTCCTTCTTTCTGGGAAGGAGAAACCTTTGTGGAGGACTTGGGTTTGGGAGGTGTCCTTTCTGGACCATATCCTTGTACATCAAGCGTGGCTTCATCTATCGAGGTTGATCACGTCCTTCCAGGGAGCAGGACTAATGTGGGCTGCAGGGGACATTGGGGAAGCCAGGATACAGACTCTGCTCTGTGTGTCTTGATGGCTGCATTGCCCCAAGGGATCCCCCTTCATGCTCCAGCACTGGCACAGTCTCCACCGGGGGCTGGGATGAGTTCAGACAGAGTGCAGCCACCCACGCAGCTAAGACACTGGCAGCAAAGCCCTTGGAGTTACCCAGATCCTGCCTGCTGGGAGTGTGTGTGTGGGGGGGGGGAGTCAAGAGAGGGAGGATATTCCTGGAGACCTGAGCCCTGGGTGCCAGCACTTCATGAATATTGATAAATGGCTCCCTGGGGCTGTGAGGAGGATGGGTAGTAAGGGGGAAGCGGGGGATTCTAATAGTTCAGACAAACATCAAAGCACCTGATGACAGCTGTGAGCCCCCACCCCAACCCAGAATAACCATGCATGCACGAACACAGCCTCATACTTTGTGTAGAATTCACAGAGTTTACAGCTCTCCCCCTGAAGCACATGCATGGAACCTGGTGAAGAAGCCCCCTTCTCAGGAGGAAAGATGAAAGGAATGGATATGATCCATCATTCAGCCAGGGCATTCAATGAGTAGTCCTGCCCGGCACACCTGGAGCAGCCTGGCGCTTGCTGGGGGCTGGGCTCACTACTACAGGGAGCTCACAGTCTGAGGGAGCAAACAGCAGGCAAAGAACTCACTGCACCCTCCCAGTCACCACCAAGACACTATGAGAATAACCTCTTTCCCTGGGCCAGCAAGGACAGAGCCTTGGCTCTGGTCAGAAATACCCAAAGTCTTAAGGAGAAACCAAAAGCTCAGCAAAGCTGGAAGTCGAGCTCAGCTCAGGAAGGTGAGGTTAAGGTGGAGAAATCAAGCATGCAGCTGGGTAGGAGGAGCCCAACTGAGGCCAGGAAGGAATAAAGGAAGAGTCAAGGACTGAGAAGAGTAGAGGTGAGATGAGGGTGGCCCGGGGTGACCATGGGGCAGGTGGGTGAAACTGAAATTGTTGGAGCAATGAGGACAGATACTGGGTCACTCTTGCTTGTCTTTCCAAAGTGTATGCAAACAATGGATTCATCATCTTCTTGGGAACATGTGCTTAGTCCTGGGTTTCATACTCCTTACATTATATAATAATTACACCAACAATGTAGCTACCTTGCACCTCTTCTTTATAGGTGTTAGTGCCTGGTCTCACCTAATCATTTAGTAGCCTCATAAGGAAAGCACTTATCTATCATTTTATTTCTGAGACAGGAAAGGCACAGAGAGGTCAACTAGAGTGCCCAAAGTCACATGGCAAGTCAGTAGAGGGTCTGGCCTTGAACACAGATGGTCTGATTCCAGAGCCCCCACTCCAAGTCTACCTCCAAGCTTTCCGGCTGCTCTTTGCAAATGACTTGTAGTTGTTCCTCTAGGTAGGCGGCAATTCCCTGGGGGGACACAGGTGTGGTGTAATTTCAGGGACTGATGCAGAGGGGAGAGGCACAGAGTCCCATCCTCGGGCCTCTTTGAGTGGGGGGGGCTGCAGCCCACCTACCAGCCAGCCAGTGGGCAGAAAGGTCTGTTTTGCCTCCTGGGCTTCCACAGTTAAGGACCTCAGAGGGAGGGAGCAGAGGGAGGAGGGCGCAGTGACTGGGCACCTGACGATTAGTAATAATGCCAGCCATGAGCAGATGAGTGCGCCCCTTGCCTGCTTGGCCCTGAACCTGTCAGTGCTGCTCCAGCTCCCAGCACTGCTGCAGTCACAGCCGCTGCCGCCAGAAGAGGGAAGGTGCCCAGAGGCAGGCGGGGCAGAGGGAGGAAGGAGGAGAAAGAGTCACAGTGGCCATTAGACAAGGGCTGACTCCAGGTCAGAGTCTGCAGAAATGAGGAAATATAAAACTAAGGTATTCACAGAGGTTTTTTCTGTTATTTTCTGTGACCACTTAACTTGCCCTACAGTTGAGACCTGTGACATTCACTGCCTCAGGGACAGAGATGACAGGGAAACAATAGGGTCACTCTCATGAATTTTAACTCACAAAGGTCTGGTGAAAAGTCTTGAATAAAGTGTGACCTGTTAGTGAAAGAGTGGAGTTTGTCCTTGACTCAGGTGAAGCCTGCATTGATGTTTCACGAGGCACTGGACGTCAGGCTTTGGTGGACCGCAGGAGCTGAATGCAGACATCTAGGAGGGTAGATGTGGCCCCCTCTTGGCTCTGACAGCCCTCTCCTGGCAGGGACATTTTGTAGCCACTGACCTGTGTGTCTCTGCTTGCTGGGGAAGGCCTGGAGTGTCTCTTCTGGGGGTGGAGGTCAGTAAGAAGGATCTTTCCCCTGCACCTGAAAGGAACTGACCCAGAGGAGCTGTTGAGAATCCCCAGAAAGTCAGTGAACTTGACTCTGGGCTGAGAGGCCCCACTGTGGCCCAGCACAATTATACAGTGTACAGGAATAAGGTCTCTGGGGACTGCCTGCCTGCTACCAGTGGCAGGCAGAGCCTGCCTCCTTCCTGGATGTCCCGTAAACCCACCCCAAAACATGCAGCCAGTGTTACGACGGGGGCATCGTGGACTGACTGAGATTTCTATAGCACTTCTCAGGGTAGGAACTTGGAATAGAAATTAAAGTTCAGCCATTTAAGAAATAAGCAAAGTAACATTTGTGACACACAAAGCTAGCTGACTGAAATTCTTAAGCCTCTAGTAAAATGGTTCTCACAATGTCTAGATAGCAGGTACCGCTCTCTGCTCCATTGTAGATTAGCAAACTAAGGCTCGGTGAGGTGATAGGATTTGCCCCTGGCCACAAACCTGGCGGGATCTGCAGAGTATATACATTTGAATCAGTTCTGTCCTCAGAGGCCATCCTCTTATCCCCTCAGAAAGGAGATCAAGGGAGGCAGAGAAAGGAAGAGAAAGAAGGAGAAACTACAACCTCAGGAGGAAGAAAAAGGCAGGGAGAGGAGATGCTCACTCCTCCTCCCTCCCAGGGTGACCGCCATGGGTCAGAGTAGGTTGGTTCCGAAGAGCTTTTGTTTTGGCTTAGAGGACACCACAGCACACAAACATGTGGCCTGGCCAGCGGAAGGAAAAAATGAGACAGCAACTCCAGCAGCAGTGACACTTAGGAAGCAACTAGCCTCTGGGTCCCCAGGAACACTGTAGCTCCTCCCAAGGGTGCCCAGGAGCTGGGAGGCCAGGCTGATTGTCTCTTCCACTCACTTTGTGGAGTCCCTCTTTCTGGGCTACCACAAGATACAGCTTTGACAAATGGCTCTTGAGGCTGATTTTGGTTTCTGTGGCCTCCTCTTGTGCTGGGCTGGCCCACAATGAGGGGGCTGGGTGCAGTAGCTGTGTTGGGGGGAGCTAATTGACAGTCCAGGCTCTTATTCTCTGGGCTGGCATTTACATGGTACATTAGTATTCGTGCCCACAGCTCAGGGCTGTTCCTGTTCCGGATGGAAGATGCTATGCAGATGAGTATCACACTGAGACTGCTGTGCAATGAGGAATTTATGTAGTCTGCCAGCAATCAAGGCCACCAAGTAAGAGGTAGCTGGGGAAGGCTGCTCAAGGAGCTGCCTACACTGCAGGTTCCTGGAGAATTTGCCACCTATGATGTACTTGCTCCCAGCTAATTCGTCCAGCCATTTAGATAGCATCCACTGAGCCCTTGCTCTGCCTCTCCTACCCTATGATGGTTCCAGGGATACAGAGAGGTAAGGTGGGCAAGGGTTTGAGCCTCAGGAGGCTTACAGTCTAGTGGGGACCATTAAGTCAAGGGTAGTCAGTGAAGAGGTCAAACAACCATGAGAAGTTACATCAAATTCAACTTAAGAAACAAGGGTGGTGGTGAGGGGGGCCAGGTAATGGTTCTTCAAAAGAAGAGATGTTTCAACTGAGCCTTGAAAGAAAAGGGAGTACATCAGCCAAACACCACTCTCAACACACAACTTCAGTCAGGGACCTCTTCTTTACCAACTCCAGAGGAGTTTTGGTCTATTTGACACTCATGGAAATGTTCTGGTGGGCCAAGCTATAATGCATCACTAACCTCATTTATGGATTTCTTGAACCTATGGCTGAAAGGACTTGAAGAAGCAGATCCATCCCCAGTAGGTGGCTTAATTCAATAAAACCATGATTCATGACTGAAGTTGAGGGGCTGAGTTCTCCAAAAGCAACTTATCTTTCCAATGATCTCCAGTGTTGGACCTTTCCTAGGTTTTATGGGCAACCTGTGTTGGTCAGCTTTCTATCACCACAACACATACTGGACACGATCAACTTGGAAACAGAAGTGGTCTATTTGATATCATGATTTTAGGAGTTTCAGTGCATGACCAGTTGACCACAGTGCTTTGGGCCTGTTGTTGCATATCAGGTCATGAACATGAAGTGAAGCAAAACTACTTACCTCATGGCTGAGATGGAAAAAAAAGGAAGGACTTTTCCACTGTCACAACGTTCTGTCCAGAACCAAATCCAAATTTACCCTTAGCTTCTTATGAGATGTCATGTCGTGGGTATGGGAAGATATTCTGTATCAAAATGTACTTACATTTCCTTGGTTGAAATTTCCTACAGGTGAAGTAATTTTGTTTTTTCAGGGATGGCAATCAAATACAGGGCCTCATACATGCTAGGTAAGTGTTCCACCACTGAACTATAGCCCCCACTCAAGTGAAGTAGTATTAATACAATTTAAACTACAAATATCTGGAGGAAGTTGGCATTGATCTGGAATTTAGACTAAAGTACAAATGACTGATATTATCCCATAAGGCCGATTTGGTATGTGGTATGTGGAACTGAAGATGTGAATCAGATGAGTTGCAGATCAGTTGCAGATCAAAAGAGTAGTTCATGGCTGGCTCTAAGTGAGGGAGGGAGGAAGGTGTACCTGCTTAAACAATGGTGTGAGTCCTGACTGAGAACTTCTGCACAAAACAAATTTCTTTTATCTCTGCTAGAATGCTATGCTGCATTCATTCAATTATGTGTGCATGCATTTCTCAATAAGTGTTTACTGCATACCTGCCTATCCCTGTCCTTCCTGTAGGCATCAGAACATAATGGTGGCAATGAAAGACATGATTTTCCTGTCTTCAGGGACAGGGGAGCTTGCCAGGGGCATCTGTAAAATGAGAGGCCCAGTTATATGGAGTTACGTGGCATGATGTATGATGGTGGCTACACCCTGAAGGTGATGGAAAGCCTACTGTGCTGGAGCTGGAGAGGTCAACTTGAGATAGAAAGTGTCATCGAGAGGTGAGCCTGATTCTGAAACCCAAATGATAGTACTTACTCATATTCAGTACTTGATGTGCATGCACTTGAGGTGAAAAGACAGCAAGGCCCCATGGAGCAGTGGACCGGCATCCTCAAGCACAGAGAGTTGGGTGATAGGGCTGGGCCACAAGGCTCAGGGCAGGCCAGTGGGGCCAGGCTGCATGTGGTCTTTGGTCCTAGATAAGGAGATTGGACTTCATGCTAAGAGCAGTGAGAAGCCATGTGAGTTTTTTATTTAAACGTTTATGTTGAAAAGATCATAAGCTCAAAGGAAACACCACTGATAGTAATAAAGGGTCCCATGTACCCTCTATCCCCTCCATCTTGCTTCTCACCCTGAGGAAGCATCTCACATAACTATAGTCTTTACAAAGTCAGGACACTGACCATGCAAGTGCCTGACTTAGATCTCATCAGTTCTGCATCCGAGAGAGAGAGAGAGAGAGAGAGAGAGAATGTGTGTGTGTGTGTGTGTAGTGCCATATTATCACCTGTGGGATTCCTGTAACCATCATATTGCCACAGTCAAGCTGCAGATCTGTTTCATTAATGCGAAGGGACTCCTTGTGGTGCCCCTTTGTAGTCCTTTCTTGGTCTCCAACTCCTTCACCATGGGAGAATGATAAGCAGGGAGGCAGAGGCAGGGTTTGATTTTATCAACTGGGTTGAGGACATGGCCTTTCCAAATTTGGACGCCCTACAAGCCTTTGAACAAAATAGATCTTCATTTTGCAGCTGAGGAGCATGAACAGAGCATCTAAGCAACTCATGGTCACAGAATGATATTTGTGGCTTAGTGGCTGTTTCAATTTTGGTGATTCTAACAATTTCAGATTCTTTACCCTCATGGTGGATTGGCTGATCATCTGCCTCAGCTGCAGTGAGGAACTGATTGGAAAATATGTGGGAAGTACCAAGTATAATGACCAAAAAATAAATGCATCACAGCATACAGCCCAACGTTCTGGCAATAGCCCAAAAGTAGTAGGGAGAAATTGCTGCCCCCTAACCTTTATGGAAACAAAGGATGCAAGTGATCTCTTGAGATCAGTAACTGGAGATAAAATGCTGTACTTCAGCTCCCTTCTAGTAGCTCCCTAGCTTGTGGGCCCTGCATAAGGCAGGGATACCTGGGTCTTCCAAGTGGCTATGGGCTAAGGGACACATAAGGGAGACCTCCAGTTTTCCCATTGTTTTTCTTGGGACCTAGTGTCTAAATCCCTAAGGTCAGGCATAGGTTTTGGCCTCATGCCCCATTCTCCATTCAAGCCCCCAGCAGTCATAAAGGTGGCATCTTCTATTTCCCAAGAGATTTATGGGACAGGATACTTATGATTGCTCCATTTCAATCCTTAACCCAAAACAGCTCTGAATAGAAAATCCCTGCCCCAAACAGTGCAATTTTGTTTAAGGTAGCCTGTTCAAAACTGTGCATGGGTTTGGGTGCCTGTGTGCATGCATGTGTGCCTCTCTCTCTCTCTCTCTCTCTCTGTGTGTGTGTGTGTGTGTGTGTGTGTGTGTGTGTATGTGAGTGTGTGTGTGCTGGTATGTATAGCAGTGTGGTAAAGAGAAGCAAGTTCAGTGAGATGGACAGAGGAAAAGAAAGTTTAAGTCACTGAGGGAGCTGAGAAGGGCCAGTCCCAATCTGGGGCCTTCCTACTTAAGGCCGTTAGCCCCAGTCAGCTGCCCTCAAAGATTGCCCTGGCTGAGGTCCTGCAGCCACCAGACAGTCTCATTCTCTCTCTACCAACATCGGCATGATCCTGATCACCCATAGCCTTGCTTTCCCTTTCACAAAGGAAATTTCTGTCTGTTTCTGGCAGGCGTCCTCCATCTTTTGGGATAAGCATTCAGGTGATAGTTGGAGTCATGCCTCCTCTGCCCACATCTTTGGTGTCCTAGACTCCTAGGCTGCTCAATCACTACTCCTGGGTCAGGCTCCCTGGCCAGCTGGCCACATGCCCTCTAGCCTCTGGGGGAGCAGACACATTCTTCCTCTCCCACACTAATGAAATCTTCCTTCCGCTGGGTGTACCACTGGGCTCAGGGTCAGTGCTGTTACTCACTTGGTTCAGTAATTACACCCCACACCTCATCCCAGACAGGCTTGTCTTGCCTTCTCTGCACCTCCTGAAAACTTTAAAAGTCCTCTCTGGGATGAAAGGAATGTTGGTGAGTGAATTGTCTCTCCTCTCCAAGGCTGCATTTTTTCTAGCATCTGCTCACATTGATTCTCCACATTCTCTCAACATGCTGATACAGACACCTTCCCAGGTCTCTTTCTTATCTGTCTGAATCCTATCCTTTGCTCCTGACTTCCTCATACTGTGTCACATCTCCCCAGTGTGATTTCTCCGATGATGCCTTCCTTGATTTACAACAGTGTCTCTCTCTACATCAGAGTCCAATGATATTTGTGAACAGCAAAGTGGATGAATGAATGTGTGTACACAAATGTCTATTCCTCCTCCCCTGGTGCTAAACCATGTGTTAATTCTGTTTTTCTTTTTTCCTTACTCAAAGAGAGTGATCATGGAAAACTCTTGAAGGAAGGGGGCTTCCTAACTGCGCAGCAATCACCCAGGCTTACTCAGCAAATTTCCTAGTCTGCTCCAGGTACAAGGACAAAGAGTGCTACTAAAGCCCCTCTCTACCCTGTGAGAAGCTCTGCCCAGTGCTGTGGTCTTGACCCTACCTAGGGTCCTTTTGAAAATCTGACAAAATCTATCCAGAGAAGTGCGCAAGCACAAATACACACACACACACACACACACACACGTAAAATATGCAGTGAGTTTCAAGCACCCTTGCCTATGGCTACAATTTAAGAACCCCTAGTGATATGATTTGGATTTAAAATGTCTTTCCAAAGCTCATGCGTCCAGAGGTAGGGCTTCTGGAAGGCGATTAGATGCTGGGCATAAGTCTTATCATGGATTAATTAAACTACATGTGCTGCTAGGATGGGGGCCTGATTGAAGAAAGCAGATCACTGGGTAGGGGGTTGGCTTTGAAGAATATGTCTGACTCTCTCCCCAGTCTCTTGGCTTTTTGGATACCATGGATTGGGCAGCTTTCTTCCACCATGCCCTTTCACAATGATGTTTTTGCATTGAAGCCAGCCTACCATGGACTGAAACTTCTAATTTTTAAAAATTATTTTATTTTACTTTTCTAGCTAAGGGATATGTGAGGAAGCAGATACTGCTTTTATCAAAGATCATAAAGACAGGGTATTAACTCACTTTGAGGGCTGATGGAATGTCTTGGGAATGTGGGAATGAAGAAAAGGTTATTTCAAAAGAACTAGTTCCTGAGAGATGAGTGGAAATTTACAGAGCAGGCAGAGGGAAAGGAGGAAGAAGACCAACATGTGCAACACACAGAATGTATTAGGAACTTCCCAGCAGCTGGGGGGAGGTAGGGATGGGATGGGGTGCTGATGGGTCAGGCTTTCTTCTTGGGATGAGAAAATGTCCCATGGTTAGATAGTAGCACAGTAATGGCTGCACAATTTTGGTGCATATGCTAAAAACACTGAATTGTGAACTTTAAAAGGGTGGATTTTATGGTATGTGTTACGGATTAAAAACTCGTGGTCAATTTAACTCCAGCTGAATTGAATCGGTGTGGTGCTGAGCATGGGTGGCCCAGCTGAAGACTACTGCCGGCATAAAAAAGGAGACCGGAGAGGAAGAGCGTAGCATTGTGGGTCCTCCTAAGTACAGTTTGGAGCTGTTGGTTCTCCTGGAGGAGCTTGTCAAGCCTAGCTTCCCTAATACAAATACGGCCATTATCATCAGAGGAACTCAGGACCTTGTCACTGAGAATGGCTGCAGTTCACTTTGGGAGAGCTTTGGTCCTTACTTTGAGCATCACTTCCTGGCTCTGAAGGTGAAGCTGTTTAATCTCCAGAAGTCTGTCATGCTGGATTTCTGGTATGTATTTAGCTGTTCTCATCATCAGAGGAGCTCGGGACCTCACTGTTGTAGAAGATGGATGTGGTACTTTTTTGGGGAGCCCTGGTCTTTACTTTTGAGTGTTGCTTCCTGGCATAGACTTTCTAGCTTCCACTGCTGAATTAGGGCCTTTCCAGAGCAGATTCGTAAAACAGACTTGTTGAGTCACTGTTGTGGGCTTTAGGCCTCTAGTTGGACTTGTGGGAAGCATTGGCATGGGCTCTACGTCCTCAGCTGGACTCATGCAGGACATTGCTGTGTGATCCAGGACCTTGGCTAGATTTTCTGGGCTGATAGAGTTGTGGACAGATTCCCTGCACCTTCTTGTATTTAATGGTGGGTGACCATCATAAAATAATATTATAAATCTGTGTTCTGTATGTAACTGTTCTTGCAATCCTTAACTAGAACACTACATAAATTGAAACGATTAATTTTGCATATCAACCTGCCAAAGCCATGGTAACCAGTAGTTTGGTCAAGCATCAGCCTAGATGCTGAAGGTAATTTTCAAGATGAGATTAACATTTGATTTAGAAGTTTTGGAGGAAACCAGTTTACCTTCCTTAAAATGCGTAGGCTTCAATCATGTAAATGCCTTCATAGAAAAAGACTGAAAAGGGGAAAAATTGAAGCCTCCAGACTTCCCTAGACTCAAACTACAGTATCTACCTTTCTTCTTGTTCTCCAGTTTACTGACACACTCTGCAGATTTTGGGCTTACTACAACTACAATACTACAATTACAACCACATGAGCAAGTTCCTCAAAAACTCTCTCCTGCTATCTCTTTTTTCTCCCCCTTCTCTCTCTCTCTCTCTCTCTCTCTCTGATAGATATATAGACACAAATACAGATGCAGATATCAATATATCAATATTCTATTGGTTCTATTTCTCTGGAGAACCTTGATCAATGCATGAATTACTTCTCAATTTAAAAAATGTTCATGAGGGAAATTAAATGCATTATGTTAACACCATAAAAAATAGATATTAATCAGTGTGGCTGTAGAATAGTGATATTTTAGCTAGAGTTATTTCTGATTGCAAGTGACAGAAGCTGACTCTGGCCAATTTCAGCAAAGGGAAGAAATGATGAGAAATATGGTGGCTCACACATCGCAAAGTACTTAACAACCAAATCCAGAATCTGCCAGGAGCCAGGGTGAGCCCAGAAATCTTGGCAGCAGGAACACATGAGTTGGATTTCTTCAGGGTAAATCAATTTCCACCACTTTTAGTTTTTGGTTACTCTGCTCAAAAGTGAATGAGCTCAGGAAAAAAGGAGGAAACTGCTCACACCTGATTCACATGCTCAACCTTTGACCCAGAAGGACAAGGCAGGACACTTGTTTCCTCTTCCTACCAGTTAGGTGGCACCTGGTAAGTAAAATCAAGGTGCTGCTGTTGGAAATGTAGGAATAGATTTTGGAAAGTAGATCAGTAGGGACACAAAGTACAAGCAATGTTGGAACCTGAGGCCACTGACTGAGCGCAGGGGTCTGAGGTCCAATGGGTTAACTGTCTGGGTCTTTACTGCAGTGATGTTGCTCCACCTCCGGTTGTTAAGTCCACAGACCACTGGGTGCCAGAATACAAGCCTCCAGTGGACTGGAGATAGGTTGAGTTCTGATGTTTCTAGTTGTGTGATCTTGATCAAGTCCCTTAGTGCTTGAAACTCAACATTCTCACCAATTTGGAGATCACTGTACTGAGAAACCTGTCCAGGTGTCTTAGAAGTTTAAATGAGAAAGCACATGGGAAAGCGCATAGATCAGGATCTGACACACCCCAAGCATATTCTGTGTTCTTTCCTTCCAGGGGTGGTCTCAGTCTTGACAATGATGCTGAATCTAGAAAAAGGATCCAAAGATCCTTTTCCAGCCAGTTTTAAACCATAGTAATGAACTGCAAAAAGTCATCTCCGTCAACCATTACATGTATACAACAGGCCCATAAAGTTATAATGGAGCCCAAAATTCTTATTGCCTAGTGATGCCAGAGCACAGCAGGCTACTCACATGTCTGTGGTGATGCTGGTGTATTCTGCACTGCCAGTGGTATTCAGTACATAATATTTGATAGTGATGATAAATGACTATTACCAGCTCATGCCTTTACTATACTTTTTATAATGATTTGAGAGCATATTTCATTTACTTATAGAACAAAGTTTACTGTGAACAGTCTACTGTTTTGTTCTGGCAGTGGACTCACACATCCATGCTGATCATTGCTTGTGATGGTGTCACACACAAGGCCACACCTAAGGATTGCCCTATTCCATCCAGGTCTGTGTAAGTATCTTGGTGTGATGATGAAGTTATCTAACAACACACTATTCAGGAGACATCCCCAGCTTTAAGTGACACATAACTGTAAGCCATGAGCTGAATATGAGTCTTGACTTTCTTCTCCTTCACATAACAGGCCCAGCCCCTCTCCAGGACCTCAAGAAGGGAACAGAAGTTCAGCCCCTGAGAGGCGGAGGGTGGGCCCTGGGGAGACTCAACCTGCCCCAGCTCCTTTACAGCTTTCTGGAGGTGGTTCCCAGAATAGTGTTACAAAATCCTCAAGACCTGGAAGGTTTTGTTTGTGTGTGTGTGTGTGTGTGTGTGTGTGTGTGTGTTGCTGTTAACTCTCAGGGCTCAGCTCTGTCACAGCCTACATTCCTTATCCACACCCTGGGCCTAGAGCTAGGCTTGGTGGGCTTGAGTGTGGAATGGGGAAGAAGAGTTTGGGTGAGGGGAGGAATAAAGCTTCTAACTGGACTGCAGACAAGATTCTTTTTAAGATTCAACACCAGAGGCCCCAAAAGTGTCAGGTAGCAGTCAAGCTCTGCCCAGGCCCAGGCCCAGGTGTGCTGTAGAGAAGGGGACGGTGGCAAGTGGAGGAAGGAGGAGAGTGAGTCACAGCCAGAGAGATGGAGAGAATGAGAAACCTGGAGGAGAGAAGAACAGACACAGAAACGGGGTGGGATAATGAAGGGCATGACAGACAAGGTAGAGAGGGAAGCTCAAGTGAGAGAGGTGTTTGGGAAAGAAGAAAAGGGGAGAGGAGAAGGGAGAGGGAAAAAAGAGAGGGATAAGAAGAGAAAGAGAGGAAGTGGAAAAGGGTATAAAAGAGAGACACTGAGGAGAAAAGGAAGAAACTGGTAAGAGGAAGAGGAAGAACTGGGTATCTGGAAACACTGAGATGGAAGGAAAGGAAGAAAGACATAAAGAAGGTAGAAGGGAGGCTAGGAAGGGAGACACAGTGACAGCCTTGCGGAGAGAGCTGGACAGAGCAGCAGGGAAACCCAAGTGACCTCCAGGCTCCTGCCAGCCTTCCCAGCACAGGTGACAGTGAGGCATGCTGGCTGGAAGTCACTAGCCCAGGCTCCAGGAGGAGGCCACATGCCTGCTTAGCTTGTTTCCCTTCTCTGAGGTAGGGCATGATCTAAAGATCTATTAAAGCAGAGTGAATTCTACAAATGCTCCCACCCACTGCCACCCCCCCGGGGGAAACGTACTATATTTGTGAGGTGACTCATGTTGGCTGCTACAACCCCTGGGGATCTGAGGCGAAATGTTCTTCATGAATTCACCTTCAAAAGGCCACAGTGACAGTGGGATACCGACCAGGAGAGAATGAGAGTGTGTGGACGGAGAGGTTTAGATGAGTGAGTCTGTCAGTCCTACTGGGGTTACTGCTGATCTGAATGACCGGCCCCTGCTGGTCATGCTGCCACACATCAGGTCAGTGAGTGGTCCAGCAGTGCAGGGAACTTATCTAAGAACTTCCTGTTCCCATAGCAGTCAGAAAGCAGAGGGGAGAAGGGTGAGGGGAGAGGGGAGAAGGGGAGGGGGGAGGGGAGAAAGGGAGAGGGGGCAGTGGGAGGGGAGTGAAAGAGGAGGCTTAGGGACCAGGGTCCCAATCCCCTAATTCCTCCAGAACATTCTCCCATTGACCTCACTTCCTCCCTCTAGGGCACTTGTGTGCTCTCTCTCTTTCTCTCTCTCGTAAGGCTCCACCTCTCAAAGGTTCCACTACCTCCCAGTGGTGCCACAGACTGGGCACCAAGCCTCTGACATCGGGACCACTGGGAAAAGATGACTAGAACCATCCTGTTCCACTTTGACGGTGGACTTTTTTCTACAGTAGATTACAAACCAAAAGCGTCCTTTCCTGCTAATAGGTATTTTTAAAAAGCCTATAATTCCAATACTCCCAACTGATCTACCATACCACACTAGAGGAAATGCTAATGTAGAACGCTTGACCCAAAATAGAGATTGTGAAACATTCCATCACCAGAGCTAGCATTCTGTTATCACTTTAGAGGAAAGAACTATGCATTACTTGTCAATAAAGGACAGGGAGCCAAAGAATTCACTTTACCTTATATCTATACAATGAGTAGACTTAGCAATAAGGGCTCAGAAATAGTAAGTCACTGTTTTAGTCCAGATATGACAATGTAGAATACTCGGCAAAGACTTTATTACCAAACAGAGCTTTCATCAGTTTAAATAAACTATAAACAGCTATCATTAAAAAAGGTAGGTGGGGTTATTCTCAATGTTTCTTTCTGTCATAGTAGTAAGTCTCAAAGCAATAAACCCCTTTAGATGTGGTTGGATGTAGACTTTTTAATAAGGAAAACCTGAACTCAGCTTTATAATTCTCAGTCTATTGAAGATTAATGAAAAAAAAACAGGTACTATATACACATTTATTTTATAAGTATAAACTACAAAAAGTGAGGTATAATATACAGCTTGAGTGAATAGTTAAAATGTTAATTGAATATGTCTTTTAGAATCTAGTTTGAAATTGTAGCAATTTTGTATTAGAACAATATTATGGAGCAATGCTACAGTTGGAGACACTAATATGAACTCCTCCAGTTAAATATTTCCCACCTCTGTCACTGCAAGGGGATGCAGCAGCAACAGTGTATACACCCAGTACTAGTTCTCACGTGTCCCTGCCTCCTAATGCCCAGGCTGTCTCTAATCCTTTGTCCACTAAAAGAAATAAGACAGGCTTAAGTAAAGTAAAATCTGATGGGGCCTGAAAGTTACGTTGTGATCAGAAAGCAAGTGTACTCATTAGAATTACACAGAGTACAAAGAACAGAGAAGGACAGAGAAGTTGGGTTGCATAGGCTTTCCTTGGTCATGCTCTGGTAATTGGAGTATCACGTAAGATTGATAACTTAATCAATTTTAACACATGTAGTCAGTAAATGGCTATAGGTTCCTAATGAGCTCCAAAGAGAACAGTTGATATATGTGGTGAGCATGATGGAATTTCACTGTGTTTTTAATAGGAAACTTGTATTATAAATGAGTGATAATCTTTCTTCTATTAAGTACTTGTTGGTTTGCTAAGTATAAGTAGGCACTATTTTCTCTTCTTATATGACTGAACAAGTGTGTTTTGACTACATTTAATAGTTTTGGGAAAAAAAACCAGAAATTACTAGTTATGTGTGATAACACATAAAGAAGGAATCAAATATGTGGCTGGAGCATTGGCCAGATGTGTTCACGAGGGCAGCCAACTACAGAGTTCAAATTCCTCATCTACTAGGAGGTGAAACATATTCTACTGGTCACCAAAAACAAGACCCATGTGCTGTTAGTCAGGCCACTTTTGACCTGAAGTACAATGATGTTGGGATATTCTCTACTGGGTCCTCAAATAAGAACAAGTAACCTCAAATCTATTGGACTGAGATAATACATCTTTTGGTTCTGGGAAGAATCTGTATTTCTAGGAAGGGCTGTATGATTTGATAACATAATCCTAGGATATTATCATACTGACTCAAAATAACTGAGAAAATGTAAAAATGTATAAAATTAATGAGAAAATCATACATATCTATAATCTTCCTACTTTTGTAACCAGTGAGGTTAAGTAAAAATATGTAGTTTTCAATCATGTTTTGTGTACATTTTGGGCAATTTTTTTTAGGATGTTAGAAGCATTTCACAGAATCTGACACATTAAACTTATGATTTTAATTGAAAGTGTTGGAAAGTATGGTTAAATACTTTTGTAACCAACACTTATAAATTTAGGAACTTTTATGCAGTTAAATGTTTAATAAGTTTTGACTTAATCAATTATGCAGATAGTATTTGAATGTCAAAAGGAATACTGTTTAATAGATTCATAGGTTGGGAAGTTGAATATGAAAGCATAAATTGGAGTGAGTGTTCCCCCTGGTAGCAAAAGTCTCTCAGTCATTAAAGGGCCTATCAATCCATCATGCTAAAATTCCAGAGCCCCCAAGTAGGCCAAGTAATGAGACATTACCTCAAAAAATAATGCAAAAACAACCTTAGAATATACTGTGCCATGCTTCCATTTTTAATGTGAAGTCTTCATATCTCAAAGGGATTGATCCATTAGAGTTTTTCTAGGTCCTAGGAAGAAGGTGGGATCTTTATGTCAGGGTTTGTAACCTTTCATTCATTGGCCTCCAGCCTTTCCTGCCAGCCTCTGTTCCATCTGATACTTTTTGTTTTCTTAGCCAAGAGAAGCAGTCTTTTGCCACAAGTGAAGAAATGCACCTTTGCCCTCCCATTGCCTCCCAACCAGCAGCTTCTTCAAAATGCCCCCAGGCAAGCAGTCCCCTTCTTTTAGCCACTGGAGAAGGGCTGCTCTGAAAGGTTGCCTGTTGTCTGCCAACACCACACAATGGTGGATTCCTCCGCCTTGATGCCTCCTGGACAGGTTACTTGAAAGCCTACTTTTCAAAGTCCAAAGAAAGCAGGATTAAAACAGCTGGGAGAACATGCCCTGAACACACTG
The DNA here is from genome assembly GCA_004027295.1 of Dolichotis patagonum. Lineage (NCBI taxonomy): Eukaryota > Metazoa > Chordata > Mammalia > Rodentia > Caviidae > Dolichotis > Dolichotis patagonum. Next base: position 121,438 of record PVJX010001164.1, on the reverse strand, counting down.
CAAACCCTTCCTTTTCTTTTCCTTTTCATTAATGGCATTTAGAACCACACTGGAGTCATGCATCACACTCAGATCCATATTGGTGCTTCGTTTGTATGAAGTATTCAGCTGTCTTTGTCATTTTTATTCACCCTAAGCACCTCAAATGTTGTACTTACACTATAATCTTGAAATCTAACACCACATAAGAAACCTTTCAAAAAAAAACTTTACAGCTTGCAAGTGTGCCCTATTTAAAAGGAATCCAAGTGCCAAGATCCTCACATAGAAATTTTAGACGTGCAGACAATTGTTCTTACAGTGGCAGACTGTGGTCGGTAGGGTGATGGTTTCCCTGGGAACCTGATCATAGGAACTGACCTTGGAGTCCACAGTCTTTTGTAAACTCTCAGGCATAGGTGCCCTCCTCAGATTTAGCCAGGACCATTTAGTGTTGTTTAGTCACCCAGCCCATTCATTAAAAGAGCCAAGTTAAAGGAATTTGTACCCCTTCCTTCTATCTGTGATATTGTTCCTGTGCCTGACTGTATGACCACTATGCAATAACTAAGAAAAAGATACCTAATTAATCCAACTACCATACAGTCACCTGGATAAAGCCTCAACTCTACATGGCCCACCAGGACTTCCATCATGTGGTCACTGCTACCTTTTTCCCTGCTCATGAGCAGCTGCCCTGGATACAGGTGTCCTGGACCCTCACACCTCTGTAATTACGAGACCACTCCTTTCCATCCTCCTCAGATGCACCTCTTTGGGAGTTTGTGTCATATTCTAAGCCAAGAATTATTTCACAGATCTAAGAAGATATGAACCCTGAGGACCGAGTTGTGCTGGTTTCATTGCTCTCTCTCCAAGTGGCCTGTAGCACACAAAAATATTATTCAAAGAAGGCACAGTGACCCATAATGAGGAATGACTCCAAATCAGGCTATCAAGTAAAGAGTTAAGAGTAAAACAATAAAATAAACATTGTTAGGAAGCAGTTAGATCTTTGACTCTTAGAAATAAATATTTTCTGATAAATATAAAATCCCAGTGAATTTTTAGGTTCAGTTAACATACAAGACCTATCTTCATCTCTGGATTTTCAGTTTTATGTTATGATGCTATGTTGCCTAATTATATTTTATGGACCAAAAAAATTGAGTGAAAAGTACAGAGAGCTCCCCTAGGTAATCTGTCTCTCACAGGTACAACCATCCCCATTACCAACACCCCACACCTGAGAATTGTATCTGTCACAATTGTTCTACTACACTGATACATCCTTATTCCCCAAAGTCTATAGTTTACATTAGGGTTTGTTTTGGGTGTTGTCTGAAGACTATTTATAATAAAGTATTTTATATACTGAAATTGTTTTTGTGCTTTGTAATTTGTGTTGAGCATCACTGTTAGGACACAGTGGGAATATTTTCATTTTTTCTAAGTATGAGAAATGTGAATCATTTTGCTAGTCAGGAGTGATGTGTTAACTTGTGGATTAGCAATGCTTTTCCCTGAGAACTGATTTGCAAAGCAGAAGTCAGCAGACACACCTAATTTTATTTAGCAAAATTTGCCTTAACAATCAAAATTTTAAACTAATAATTATCTCAACGACTCATCTCACTACCCTAAGATCATAATTTTAATATCAACCATGACTGGAAGGTCATAATTGAAGACAAAATTATAACACACATGTTTTAGAAGCTAAATAAGACTTGTTTCAGTTTATCTTGTTTGCCAACACTATCCCTTTATTGAATGAGCTTGAAATGGGAGAAAAGCCCAAGCAGGAGCTAAAGAGAAGTTTACAGGCTAATGCAGGAGACCAAGAGAGCTATGTCAAAACACAGAATCAGCATCCGTTAGTTTCTGCTGGAATTGAAAGGGTACCTGGATGTTTTAATATTTCATTACCTATTATTGTAATGAATTAGAGGTAGGAACGTCTAACACTTTGAACCTTCAAATTCAAAACAAGTTTAAGCCAAAAAGATTCTAATAATCATGAGACTGTCACCCTGGCCCTACAAAACATAGACCACTTTCCATCAATGACAGGGAAATACTGGAGTTTGGTATTTGGTCTTTAGCTGCGTGTAGGTCAGATTTGCTGAAGGGTAGATTCCTGAACAAAATTGGGTCTGTTTGCAGGAAGAGGGGGAAAAGAAGGGAGGAAACGGGAGTGAGCTAGACAGTCAAAGCTTGCTCTGGTATTTTCGGGTCCTCCCAACCCTGAGGATCAGACCCCTTCCCAAGGCACAGTTGTGCAAAAAGTACCCAGATGACAACAAGGCTATTTGGAGACTTCTTGTAACTTTGTGACTTTCTCCTTTTGTTTTGTTATTTTTATCTCCTCTGTTTCCTTGTTTTCCCAGCACTGAGAGTCCTTAAGTTAGAAAAGCCTAAGAAAAGCTGCCTGCGTGTTTTGGGGACAACTGTGAGGGAGACAGCCTTGCAGTGGGCCTGAGCTGGATTTCAGGGGGGCTACCTCTTCTGCAGAGGAGTGGGCAGACTGGCCAACAAGGATGGGCCATGAGGGCCTCAGGGGTCCAGCACCCAGTACAGGTCAGTGTTAGGCGGCATGAAGGCTTAGGAAAGGGTGTGATACAGAGAGAAGCACAGCAGAGAAGCAGAAAGGCTTCAAAGTTGGTCAGACTTTGGGTTGACTTCCTGCACTGCTGTTTCCTGGTTGCATGACCTTGACAAATCACTTTTGCTCCCTAAGCCTGTTTCATTGCCAGCAGAATGGAGATGTCATTACTGGCCCCAGAGGAGAATCAGATATATGTAAGTAATACATATAGAACAGAGTCTGCTGCTTAGTATTTGCTCAATAAACAGAGACCTACTTCTGTCCTTCTGGATTCACACACCAATTATTTTCCAAATTATTTCCATAGTCTAGGCCTTGATTCACCTATGCCAGGGATACTCTGTCTCCCCCTCACCTCCCGATTGGGACCAAGGAAAGTGCATTGGCAAAGACTCCAGGACCATACTGTCATAGCGGGATTGGTGCATGAAGTAGAAAGAGCAGATATGTCCAGCAGTGTGACCTCAGGTGTGACTGCATTTTGAGTACAAATGTCACTTAAATCCACCACATCAAGCTTCTGGGAACACTGGTGCTCAGTTCTACCACTGCAATGCCCTTAATTCAGGATGAGTTTGTCCTCATCAGTAAAATCCTTAGCCCTTCCCTGATTTCTCCTGGGGCTGATTCAGCTTTAAAAAGAGGCAATGTTGGAGTTGACCAGATTCACATCCTGGCTCCACCATCAACTAGTTTTGTAACTTTGGACACATTCCCTTTCCTTGCCCGTGCCTCAGGTTTCATATCTATAAGATAACAATACTGTGAATGTCTATTTTGTAATATTGGTAATTAGGGCAATTGTGAGATGCACTGAGAGAGCACACATAAAGCCTTTGACAGAGCTTGGGATATGCAAAGCACTTAATAGAGTTATTATTTATTATGATTACTGGGGACTCTCAGATTCACCCACCCCTTCCCCTAGGACAGTGGATCCTCAGGCCTGTGGGAGCAGGTGCCACCATGGCGTATATCTATTTCAATACCATCAGTTCACTAGAGAGGTCTCTTATGTCAAGATTTTCTTCCAAATCTTGAAAGGACTCTATTGGATTCGAATGGAAGCTATTCCCATTTTGCAGAAGAGAAAGATGAGGCTTATAGAGGCTCATAGAGGCTGTGTTACTTCCTTAAGATTCCCTGATGGCTTGCAGCAGAGGGGGGATTGGCACCAGTTTTCCCGAATCTATATTTGGTGCACTTCGTGTTCCAGCCATTGTATGCAAAGATCAAAGAAGGCGGGTGGCAGGGAAAGTGTCAGGGGCTACTTCCTCGAGCTCCTGCAGCCACCAGAGAGGGTCCTGCTACCTCCTGCCCCACACCCGCTCCCCCTCCCACATGGCTGCCAGGAGGCCTCCAGCAGAGAAGTGAAAAATGAGCCACTAAATGTATTATGACTTGTGCGGCTGTCTTAATAATTAAGTTTTATTAAAACGAACACCAAGAAATTTCCTGACATGGCCTGCCTGGCGGAGCTCATCAAAAGGTGATAAATGAGTGGGTTCTGGAGAAAGAGAGTATACAGAGGTAGAAATACTGACAGGGAAAGAGGCCTTGAGCAGAAAAAAGGGGGAGAAGGCAGGAGCCCTGCACCCACAGTGAACAGTGAGGGCCTGGCTTGTGCTTCCTGACTTTTCTCCTCATCACAGCCTAGGCCACAGGCCCCCTGGCCTTGCAAAGTGGTGAGGTAGTGGAGCTTTCTGATTGGTGTGGACTGCAGCTTCTAGCCAGCCCCTACTAACAGGGGCAACTTGCCTCCCCAAGTGTCCCTACCTGCCTGAGCTGCAAAAGCAGAGTTAGAGTAAAGTACTCTAGCATCAAAAAATGTAGCTGGCGCCAGGTATGGTGGTGCACACTGGTAATCTCAGTACTGTGGGAGGCTGAGGTAAGAGGATCAGAAGTTCATTCCTAGCCTGGGCAATTTAGTGACTTACACCCTGTCTTAAAATAAAAATTAAACAAAAAAAGCTGGGCATGTAGGTCAGTATAAATACCCTGGGTTCAACCTCCAGTACCACACACATGAGAGAGCAAGAGCAAGAGAGAGAGAGAGCAGACAGAGAGACAGACACAGACACAGACATGAGAGAGCAAGAGCAAGAGAGAGAGAGAGCAGACAGAGAGACAGACACAGACACAGACACACAGACAGAAATACAGACAGACAGAGACAGACAGACAGAAACAAAGCCAGAGCCAGAGAGAGAGAGATACTGAGAGACAGAGGAGTCAGCCACTCCTAATGAGAGAGTTGTTGGCTAACTCTCCTACAGACATTAACCAAGATACTAACCAAACTATTAGTGGTTGCATTTGGAAAAGGTATTGGAATTATGAATGGGATTAGTCAGAGCAAGTCTCTTATTTGGATTTTCTACAATATGCATTGATTGCTTTTGTACAAAAATCAATAAACACTTCCACCCCACACACATCCTAGAGCACGTGACTGAGCATCAGTTCAAGGTGGAGGGACTCCGCCTGTGAGAGAGGAAGCCTTTCTTCGAGGAGCACAGTTGCTGGAGTAGGAAGAGGGTATGGGAACAATTATGTTCCAGGGTTTTAACTGTGTGCTTGCATGTGCTCAGGGCTAAGGCGGAGGCAAGCCCTGGGTGGCTGGTGAGGAGCACAGGACAGACGCTGACTTCTGAACAAGGAGACATTTGAGATGAAATTTGCAGAGAGTGGCTAGTTTAGTAGAAGAAGGATGGAAGTGTGTGTGTGTGTGTGTGTGTGTGTGCATGTGTGTGGTGAGCCAAGTGAACAGCCAGAGGTGTGAGAAAGCACTGGAATTCAGTCTCCCAGCTGGTCCTGGGATGGGGCAGAGTGTCTGATTGGCTTTTCAGTTTCCACAAAAAGCTATCAGATTCTTCCATCTGCTTTGCTGATAACTCTGCCCTCAATCAATAGCACAGAATAATGTTGTTCTGGACCTCACCAGAAAATACAGGCTTGAACTTCTGTTATCCCCATCTCTTATTAAGAAAGAAAGTCAAGCCTGTGTTGAAGGAATTACTGTTTATAGAAGATTAACTGAAGGACATTCATTCCCCAGGAGTCTACATTTTATCCTTGAATCAAGTCAGAAAACTTGTACCCCAGGAAAGAGATCAATGGAACAGAATGGAAAGGCCAGAAATACACCTTAGTATAAATGGGAATCTGTGTCAAATAAAGGTTGCTTTGTAATGCAGAAAGGGACAGGTGGCTTAGCCAAGGGACACCCTAGCTGACTAGCTGATTAGCTATTTGGCAGAAAATAAAACTGAAACTTCACACCAGTCACAATTAAGCAAACATTTACATGAAGGGTGTGGATGTTTTTATAATACTGGAGTCAGGAGAAATCTTCTAAGAACAGCAGTCTCAAAAGTCACAAAGAAAAGGTTGAGAAGTACAATTGGTCAAACATAAAAACATCTAGATATCCAAAATAACTTTCATAAAGTCAAAAGAAAAGTGATAGGAATGGTGAGAGGGAAGCAACTTCCAGTGGGAAACAAGTAAAGGGTTTTAGGTAAGGGAAAGAAGTAGGGGATGGAGTGGACCACTGTCATATTTTATATTGTGAAAAACACTGGGCATGATGGTGGGCCACTTGCAGGAGAATCCACTGAGCTCAGGAGGCCAACCTGGACAACTTAGCAAAAATTCATCTCAAAAAAAGTACAATAAAATAATAAAGTGCTCTGGACATAGTGTGAATTCTAGAATTATAGAGGATCCTATGGGATGTGGGGAGAAAGGAGATGTGGGTGAGGCTTGAAGAAAAGGCTACTGGAGATGGACCAGACAAGAGTTAATGCTTCTTAGGCTAAGCAGGCAGTGGAATAACCAATGTGGGTACAGTTGAGAGATATTCAGGAGTGGAAATTTACATGGAGGTTTGTGGGGCATTGGATTGAGACATTCCAAGGGAGAGAAAGTACTAAGGATGATTCCAGTTTCCTGGCTTGTTTAACTGGGACAGTGGTGGTTTCACTCACTAGCACAGGAAAACAACAAAGAATAAATTTGATGGAAGGTATTTATTTTCCCTTTAGATTTATTGAGTATAAGATGATGCCTTTGAGCAGGGTCAGCTTCACCGAGGAGAAACTTGTGTAGGTCCACAGGGAACGATCTTTGGGCTAATGCTCCTCTGATACATCTTGAAATCCTTGAAAAAATTTTTTAACAACTCCCATTTTCATCTTGCCCTGACTTCAGCAGCTGCTCCTGCCTTTGAACCATTCTGGAGTAGATGCTGCTCAGCAGCTATGCAGTACCTCGGGATCTGGAGGGAGTCTTCCAGGCTGGAGATGCGCCTGTTTGGGCACGTAAGTTGGAACTGGAGCCCTGGGAGAGATGCAGTAATACTAGAAAAATGCTTTAAAAAGAAGACATCTAAGGACCAACTCATGAGACACCTTAGATGTAATGTCTCTGTAGGAGAAGAACTAAGAGCAAAAGTAGATTAAACATCAGAAAAACACAGGAAGCCCAAGGAGGGAGTGTGTAGAGAAAGCAGTCAAAGCATCCAAATCAGGAAATTAAGAAAAATGAGAATGGAGGAACAGTGGGTTTGGGAACATGGAGGTCATTGGTGCCACTATTGGTATCACTATTGGTGAGTGCCATATTGTGCATTGAGGGGTTTGCGGAAAGGGAGAGGTAGGAACGTGAAAGTAGCAACTCTTGAGAGTTTACTGTGACCTGGAGTAGGGGAAGAGGGCATACCCCCATAAGAAATGAAGGGTGCAAAGAGGGGTTTTAGTATTTTTGGGGACATATCAATATGTTGTTAAGATGTCTTAAGTGGAAGAGCAGTACAGAGTATTAGGTACAGAATAAGCCTCTTTGTGTAAAAATGGAGTTATAATGCGCATGTGAAAAATATTTCTGGGAGGATAATAAGAAACTCACAATGGTTACCTCTGGGGAAATGGATCAAGGGGCTTTGCCTCTTTTTCCTACACTGGTTAAATTTTTTCAATGTAATAATATGTTTTTAAATAAAAAGCTATTAATTTGATGCTCTCAAGGGCAGCTGTTGGGCACTAAAATATTGATCAAAGGATTCTGTTTTTCAAAATTAACATTCAGTTTATTAAGTGACAAATTCATACCAACCTATTCTTCCACATAGACTTTGAAATTCAGCTTACAAATCTTATTATTTATTTATAAGCCTAACAAATTTTAATAATCACTTTTAAGGGGAACTTTGATAAATGTTTCAACTCATTTACAAATGTGTTTAATTAAATTGCTTTAAACACTGTAAACTGCATTTAGAGACAATATATTTGAATTATTTTTTAAGTACGTCAATTGTCCAACTAACCTCTCAAATATTTAAGTAACTACTATAAATCTAAAGCATTAAACTTATAAATGAAACAGTTTAATTTTTATCGATTCTTAATACTTAAATGAAGTGAGATTTCAACTAGAATCTGATCTCAAATCAATTGCTCAGTTAAACACTTTATATTATAATGGAAAAGTTAATTTATAATTCTAAGTCGCTACATTTTCATAAACATCACCAGGGCACAAACTCAGTTTATTTCAGAGCATGTAGTTCTTAGAGGAAAGAGCATGGTTCTCTTTTACATTTCTATACTTAATGCTAAAAGATGCTCACCTGTGACCCCATCGCTGTTACCTCCCTCATTATGAGAATGCTGACCTTGGATCCTCACCTTCCACCCTGCAACTGACTGACCCCCCTCTGTACCTCTGCCCCTGCTCCTGCCTCCGTCCTGTTATAGCAGGGGGCTGCCCCTCCTCCCAGCTAGAGCCCACATCTATATTCTTGTCACTTCACTATCCCAGGAAACTAGCACAGTGCTTGATAGATACTAACTGTTAAAAAAAACAAAGACAAAAAACAAAAACAAAAACAGCAGTTGAATGATGAATGCTGTGGGAGCCAATGGCCCTCACATCCCTTGGAGTTCTTGGATGAAGAAACTTCTTTGAGAAATAAATGCTTGAAAAAGCTCCAGTTCCTCTGCAGAACTGATGTGTGAGAGGCAAGCAGTGGCAGGAGGAGGGGAAGAAGGATGGCTGGAATGCTTTATAGCTAGCCTCTTTTTCCATTCTCCCTAGCAATTTACATAATTATGTCCACATAGTAATGAGAACTAATGAATATGTCAGATCTATAGTGATGTAGACAGATCTATAGCTTGTTATGCAGAAAAATTTCCATTCCTGGCTTCCCCTGCTCCCATGTACCTTAGCTCAGCCAGCTCTGGCTTGTTGTCTGTGTTTTCAGTACCCAGAATGTCCCAGTGCTCACAGCTCACAAGGGCCACTCATGTTGCCTGGTAATTACCACAGGACAGATCACCAGGAAGGCAGAGCACATGTACATAGCACTTGTGTCACACAGATGGTGACACAGGTGATTCAATAAGCCTTGGGGCTTGCCTCCTAACCATCTGGGTCCCCTACCTGGGCTAGTAGGACAGAGACAAGAAAAGACAAGATCCAATGAATGAACACCTCCAGAAATGTGGCTAACACACAGCATGGCTTCAGGTGGCTGAATTGGGACCCTGCAGGGAGGTGGGGTGGAATGTAGACTCAGCCATTGTCCATTGGGGCTTCAGGATACAAAGGCTCCCAAGCCTCAGGAGTGGTGTGGTAGTAACTAAAAGTAGGTAGTAACTTTATACGCAGGGTAGAGCTGAATGCACACCCCTATTTGTGGCTTTTCAGCTCTCTGACTTTTAGTATCTCCCCATACTTTGAGCTTGGGTTTTATATCTGAAATGCCAGAATAGTGATTCCACTTGATTGCACCATTGTGAAGCACTGATAAATATACCACGCTCAATTCAATGTTTTCATTATTGTAGCTTTGTCCTGAGGCTTGAAATCAGGAATCATGACACGGAGTTTGTCCAACTTTGTTCTCTGTGAAGATTATTTTGGCAATTTGAGAGTCTTAGTCCATTTTTATTGTTACAACAGGACACCTAAGACTGGGTAATTTATAAAGATAAAAAGATTTGTCTTTGCTCACAGTTCTGGAAGTCCAAGTGCATGGTCCTGGCACCTGTTCAGCTTCTGACAAGGGGTCTTTCTTGAAAAGTGGAAGAAGCAGGTCCTGTCTAAAGGGTACAATGTGAGGGAGGAATGGGGCACCAGGCTCACTCCGTGACAACCAGCTGTCACGGAAACCACATGAATGAGGATGGAGTTCCCATGAGCTAACTGCCTCTTGAGAGTCCACACCCCCAATACTGCTACTTTGGGGACCGGGTCTCCAACATCTGAATTTGGGGTGACAAAGCATACCAGGGTCTGTGGTAATCCAGCTGAATTCCAGCTACAGCCTTTCTATTTCTGCTTTTTAAAGAGGTCATGGAGTTTGACAAAGGTTGCATTAAGTCTCTAAATCACTCTGTAGTGTAAATAATGGGGTGGGGGACATGGGATTTTGATATGTGTTGTATTAAATCTGTAAATTAAGTCTGCAAATCAATTTGTAAATTACTTTATTATAATATTAAGTACTGCCATCTCAACAATAGCCTTCCAATTATGAACATGAATGTCTGCACTTATTAGGGTCTTTTTAAAATTCCTTTTCTTCTTTTTCCTCTCCTTTCCTCTCTCTGCGGTGTTACAGATTGAACCCAGGGCCTCGTACATGCTGTGCAAGTGCTCTATCACCGAGCTACACTACTCCTGTCTTTAATTTCTTCAATTGGGATGTCATTTATATAGAGTATAAACTTTGTATTTTTTCCGCTAAGATTATTCGTAAGACTCTTATGCTTTTGTTTTATTTTAAGTGGTTTTTAAAAATTTAATTTTGTATTATTCATTACTAAAATATAGGAGTACAACTGGAATTTATATGTTAAATGCATATCCTAAAACCTTGATGAACACATTTATTAGTTCTGCTGTTCTAATAACGGATTCTTTGGGATTTCCTGGATTGGTGGTGAATCTCAAGGGCCCATGTGTTAAAGGACTGGTTTCCAGAGTAGTACTATTGGGAGGTGCTATGGATCATTAGGAGCTGTGACCCTGAGGATAATCCTTAGGTCCTTGGAGTTGTGATCTCAAATAGGTTTGTGGGATCTTTGTTTCTTCTTTTCTCTGTGTTTCCTGGCTCAAAACTTGACTACTCACCCTGAGATGTGCTTCTGCCATTGTTGTCCGCTGTTCTCACTAGAACTGAACTAATGCAGTTTAGGCTTGGAATTCCCAAGACTGGGCCAAATAAGCATTTTTTTCTGTGTTAGTTGCATCAAATATTTCATTGTAGTAGTGTGAAGGTAACTAATACACCAAGTATGTCATATGTCATCTGGAAATAGAAATAGTTTTATTTCTTCTCTTCTAATCTGAATGCCTTTTATGTCATTTTCTTACCTAATTTCCTGCTAGCGATTTCAGCAAATAAAAGTTCTGAGAGTAGATATCTTGTCTTGCTCCTAATCTTAGTGGGAAAACATTAAAACTTTTGCCATTATTTACATTATCTATGGGTTTTTGGTAGGTGACCTTTTTCAGATTAAGAATGCTCCTACCTATTTCTACTTTGTTAAATTTTTTTCAATTAGTGAATGATGTTGATTTCATTGAATGATTTTCTACATCTACCAAGATGATCTTGTGATTTTTAAATTTTCAGATGTTAAACAAAGTTTGCATCCCTGAGATTAAAAAATTTTTGAATATACTGGTAAATTCAGTTTGCTAGTGTTTTGTTGGGTATTTGTAGGTCTATATTCGTAAGTCATACTGGTCTACAGTTTTATTTTCATGACTTTGTATGATTTTGGTATCAAGATAAAATTAGCCTCAAATAAGCTACAAAGTATTCTTCCATGTTTTAGAAGAGTTTGGAAAGAATCAGTATTAATTTTTCTTTAAATGATTTGAAGAATTCACTAGTAAAACTATCTGGACTTGGGTTTTTTGTTGAAAAATTTTAAATTACTAAATTAATCATTTTAATATTAACTTGGATTTTCTAATTATTTTTGAGTCAATTTTGTAGTTGTAATATGACCATTTCATGTAAATTATTTACTTTGTTGGCTTATAGCTGTTCATAGTATTCTTTTATGATATTTACTTCTGTCAAGTTGATAATAAAGTTCTCTCATTCATTCATTGATTCATGGTTTTGGTATTTTAAGAATTCTTATTTTCATGGTCATATTAGCTAAAAGTTTGCTAATTTTATTGATTTTTAAAAAAGAATTGCTTATAGTGGCCGATGCAGGAAGATTACCTTGAATTCATGGCCAACTTGGGCTACATAGTGAGTTCAAAGATAACCTGAACTACATATCAAGACCCAAAGAGGGTGGGGAGAGAGAGAGAGAGAGAGAGAGAGAATATTCCTTTTAGGCTTCACTAGTTTTTCCTACTTTTTTCTATTCTCTTTTCATTAACTTCTAAGCTCTGTCATTTCCTTCCTTCTTCTTTCTTTAGGTTTACTGTATTCTTTTTTCTAGTGCATTTGGTGGAAGGTTTGCTTATTGTTTTTAGTTCTTTTCTAATAAAGCACTTATGACCATAAATTTCCCTCTTGGCATTGCTTTACTTACATACGTTTTCAGATACTGGTTCTTCATTTTCATTCATCTCAAAAAGTTTTCTTGCAAATTCTTCTTTGACCAATTATTTATGAGCACGTCTTTAAATTTCCACATTTGTGGGTTTCCAGAAGTTCTTTCTAATTTTATTCACTATGATCAATTAATATATTATGTATATCTTCAATTTTTTCAAATTATTGAGGCTTATTTCATGGGCTAGCATATTGTCTATCCTGAGTAGTGCTTGAAAAGAATATGCATGGTTCTATTGCTGGATGGATTATTCTACAGATGTCTGTTATGTCTAGTTGATTTATAGTGCTATTCAATTATTCCATTTGCTTGCTTCTATCTAATTGTTTTGTTAATTATTGAATATAAAGTGCTAAAGTTCCTAAATATTTTTAAACTATTTATCCCTTCCATTTTAATATTTTTTACGCTATGTATTTTGGAGTACTGCTGTTAGTAGCATATGTGTTTATGATGGTAATATCTTCCTGATATTTTGAAACTTATATTATTATAAAATTTCCCTTTTATCTGTAAAAAGGATTTTGTTTTAGAATCTATTTTGTCTCATACTAGTGTAGTCATTACAGCTTCCATTTTTTTAAGAACAAAATTTTTTTCACTGTCATTGATGTTTAAAGTGAAGAGACAATAGAAACATTAAAGGAATAGACAAATTAGATAATCTGTTAAAAAAAGTAACTAGTACTTTATGTTTCCATAGAAGTCTACTTGGAATTTCATGGATTCCAGAACCATGCATCTTAGAGTTCCAAATATATTAAAGCATTCATAATTGGGAAACATTTCCAACTACCTATTTTTGCTTATAAATCTAGAGGGAACATTTCATTGTTTTGCCAGGTAAAGTTTAATATCTTTCCATCATAATCACCCAGAAGTTTTCTAACCTTCTAACCTAAATCCTTAATTTTAATCTATGTATAGAAGACCTTAGAAAATAACTCTGCTCTATAATAAGTTTTGCTTGAATATGGTTTGTCCCCTCCACAATTTGAGTTTAATATCTATCATGAGATATTAAGAGGGAGGAAGCTTAATCTGACTATGGTATTTAGAAGTAGGACTTTTGGGAGGTAATTAAGATTGTGTAAGGTCATCATGGTCCAGCCTCTGTGATTGAATCTTGGTGGCTCCATGAAAAGACAGAGAAACCAGAGGACATAAAGCAACCCATATTTGTGTGCTCCTTGTTACTTGCCATGTCATATCTTGCCCTGCCTTAGGACTCTGGCAGCAAGAAGGCCATCGTCAGTCACTGCCATCAGCCTTAAACCGAAACTGTAAACCAAAATAAACATCTTCGTAATTTACTCAGCTTGCAGTATTGTGATATCAGCAGCAGAAAACAGACAAATATACTCATTGCAATTTGGAAGTAGCTCCTAGTCTATATATCAAAATTTAATTTGTTCCTCTCTCTCACTTTCTCTGAATTAATTATGCTCAGTTCTCTGAACCAACTATAAAAACAAATTTTCTTCCTCATGGATTATAAGTGTGACAATAAGGAAAGTGACCTTCTAAAAATGGAGACTGTTTTCCTTTTTTTCCACAAATCATGAGTTACTCTTCTAGAAACAAACTTCCTTGATTGGATTGAAGTCTGGAGGTGTCCAGCTTTCCTAAGCAGCCACATTAGTTTTTTATGCTGTATAACAAACAAATAAATATCTTAATTATTTCAGAGTTTTTGTGGATCAGGAAACTGGGTATAGCTGCAATCTAGATGGCAATGAAAATGCTGGCCAGTCTGTTGTATTCTATTTGATAGATTTGAATTGAGGAGCATTTAGTACCAACCTTACTCTGTGTTATGGCTTGTGTCTGCATGTCCCCCTAAAGCTTCATGCAGTTATGGGAGCAGGTTTTAGAGTTTATGATTGATTCATAGTCCAATGCTGGGATTATGGGTGTGAGTGGTACACTCACCCCATAGGGTGAGTAACCTACAGACAATAGAAAGGACAGAAAGAGTCTTGTCTTCATAATACTCCCTTTTTGCTATTGTTGTTTTTGCTGTTTTATGCCACCATGAACTGTTGCCCTCTGCCATGAGCCACCCTGCCTTGGACTCAGATTATGGACTAAAACCTCCACAACCTGTGAGTTAAATAAACATTTCCTTCCTCCATTTTTGGTGGCAGGTATTTTACTTAGCAATGACAGAAAGGTAACTAACACACCCAGGATGTTGGTAGAATTTATTTCTTGTGACTGTAGTACTGAGGACTTCTGTTTCTTGCTGACTGTTGGTTGGATACCAACCTAAGCATCTCTGGGTTGTCCACAGCATCTTTCGACATGTAATTCTTCACCATTGTTGCATGCTTATCAAGTCAATGGGAAGAATTTCTAGAATGAATCACCTAACATATTGGAGTAATTTAATGTAGCCATGGGACTGACAGACCGTTGCCTTGACCATATTCTCTTGCTTGCTTTTGAGAGGAGGGTTTCATGTGAAGGAGTGGATACTAGAAGGCAGGGCTCAGGGGCAGAGAATCTACAATCTGTCTACTAGGAACCTGGAGTATTCTTCATGAGAACTGCCCCCAAAGTTACCTTTATATTCTTTGAAAAGCAAACTGGGGCCAGGAGTGTGGTTCTGCTCTTAAACAGTGTCTGGAAGTGGTGTGACTGTTTTCTGAAGTGGTATGGTGGCTTTTAATGCCTGCAAACTGCCTTCCCCCATTCCTCAGCACTAAACAGTACATTGAAAGAAGTGACAAAGATCATTACATTGAAATAGAGCGGCCACTTCCTCTAATACGGTAACTTTGTTTTAAAGCTAAATTGAGAAACTAAGTGACTGGGTGATATCCTTTTAATGGCTGCTGAGTGTAAATGTATTTTGGGAGCAAATGCTCTTTCAGAAAAGATCATTTCTAATGTTCTTTCAAATTGTCAATTTGGAGGGTGAAGGGGAATGTGATTAGAAGACCAAAATAACAAAGAGTTTTTGAGCCTGGCAAAAATGTTGACTGCACGAATGTGTAATTTAAACTGCCAAGTGCTAGTGCAGTTTTGATACCAAATATACTTAATCAGTAATAATTTCGTCCCTCAAGAAGGCTTCTAATTTGTTTTAGTGCCTTTTTAGATTTGTCCCCTTTCATTTTCTAAAAGATAATCATAGTTCAGCGACTCCATCTGTGAGTGATCTGGTGATGAATTCTGGGTGGTAATGATGTACAACGAGCGAATAACGATTCCTTAATCACACTGTTTCCTCTATTGTTGCCTCATTTGAATGCATGGTTTTCAGAAAATTCAATTATATTTGCAATTTCATCAAGCAACCACTCAGATAAATAACTGACAGAATAACAGTTCACTTATTCATCACAAGCAAAGCTGAAAGCGCGGGAAGGGAAGAGAAGAAATGGCAAAATTTGATAAAAAAATGTTACAAAGAAGTTTTGATTTCCCGAGAGGCAAAGGGGAAGGGTGACAGTTTTTGCAGCTGCATATGTCAGGTTGGCTTATGAACAGGATGTGACTAAAGCCCCTATGAAACTTCTTCATAGATCAGACCTGATCTAGTATCTCTCTCTAGAGCTGTCACTGAATTTTGCCAACATTTGCAATGCCCTGGCCTCACTGGAGAGGAATTTGGGATGGGAGACTCGATATGCCCCTTGTCACCTTTATCACCTGAGTTTCATATTACATTTCCACTGATTCCAATATCAGGTGCTTCCTCATTGTTGAAAAGCATCCTTAATTTTAATCTTGCCAATAAAGATTTTCTGAGCGTTTGGAGAAGAAAATTAATCATCTTCCCAACTAACATCTGTTGGCTTTCTTACTCTGTCAGAGTGATTCAGCCCATTAGCAACTACTGTCGGAGAAGATCCAGTTACCACGTAGTCCAGGGTGTATACTCAAAGCCTGAATCTGTGCTCTGCTCAGTCCCTGGTGCTACCTTCTAGGGGGCCCTTTAGGTCTTTCCATGGGAAGCAGGACCAGGGCATGGAGATGGAGTTACACTAGTGTCTATTGGATTGGGGTGATATTACCAAGTATTTCATTTTCTGCTTGTTTGGTTTTGTTTAGAGACAGGGTCTCCCTATGTATCCCAGGTAGACCTTAAACTTGTAGAGATTCCCCTGCCTCAGCCTTGTAAGTGCTAGAATTGCAGGCATGTGGTACCATGCTCCACTTTTATTACTAAGAAATTTTCTGAAGATGATTTCGCTGATAGTTACTAATCCATGATCAAGGTCAACGTTTAGGGCTTGGGCAGAGCAGTTCCCAGTGTAGACAACACCTGCTTTGTGCATCTTTGGAAGCAGAAGTGATCATCCCAGTATAGCATTCTTCTTTCAAAGAATCTGAGCCGATTTCCTCCCTGATGAGAATAACCAGTCACAGACACTTGGGACATCAAAGTCTTCATGCCCTTCACTCATATGCCTCACAAGGTGTGTGTACACACACATACACACACACACACACACACACACACGTGCACACACAGACATCCAGCAGTACAAAAGGTGAAACAGAGATAACTCTCTAGAAAGCACCTACAATGGTCCCCAGTATCCACAGTGGGGATTAGTTCCAGGACTCCTGTAGATACCAAAATCTGCAGATTTGCAAAATCTGCTCAAATCCTTCATATAAAATGGTTTGTATTTCTATGTAACCTGGGTAATCTTCCCATATACTTCAAGTCATCTCTAAGTGACTTACAATACCTAATACAAGGGATAAATAAGTAGTTGTTACACTACATTATTCAGGGAATAGCTAGAAGAAAATGTCCCTACTGTGCATGTTCAGTACAGACACAATTCTTGGCATATTTTTGATCTGTAGTTGGTTGAATCCTTGTGTGTAGAAACTATGGAGGCAGAAAGCTGACTATGTTGTGTTCAAAATTGTTTACTCTACCATTTTCTAGTAGAAATATATCACTTGCTGCCAGTTATTTGGTAGCTATTTCTAAATTAACTTTTAAAAATTCAAGGTTCTGGGAAATAGGTTGTTAGGGTCCTTAGCCAAAGCTCCCCAGGGACACTGGGACTGGCATGGAATTGGTCTTTTTCAATATGGCTGCAAGGGGATGTGCATCTTAGGGAATGGTGAGATGATTTAGTAAAAAGGTACCAGGAGAAGACTTGCAAAGATTTGGGCTTGTGTTTGTTTTTTCTGGGGTTGGTGCTGTCAGGATACAGGATTAGATTCATCAGCTTTCCCATTACTGGGGCAAAATACCTGACATCCACAGCTGGAATTGTTGGCTCACAGTGTCAGAGAATGTAGTACATGGTTGACTGGCTATAAGGGAGTGACATGGAGGAGGAAATCTGCTCAACTCATGCTGTTCAGGAAGCACACAGCAGGGGAAGAACCAGAGGAAGAATCCAGGGACTAGATGTAGTCCACAAGGTCACATTCCCCATGTCCCACTTTCACCAGTAACACCACACCTCCTAACAGTGCATTCAGCTAAGAACACATCAATGGGTTAACTCTCGTAATCCAATCACCCATCTGGGAATCTCCTAATCCAGTCAAGTTGACAATCAAGATTCACTGATACAAGGGGTAATTTTATAATTGGATATCCAATCCTAATGCAGGACTAACACCACCTGTTATCAATATGCAGCAGTCACCTATACTAGCCAGAAAAGGAAGGGGTTTGCACTTTTCCTGGTTTGTCTGATTTCAGACATGATTGTGAGGTGGTCTTGTTTTGTCTTGCCCCATCATGATCATTGTAGCCTTATTGGATGTTACATTGTGCACAACTGTTTGTGTTCAGTAGCAGAACATGTGCCTTGCTGTGAGGGTCAGGCCAGTTCCTGTCTATCAGGACTGCTTGTCTGTTTCTCCATAATAAGATTTTTCAAGTTCATGGAAACCTTCTTCTTATCCATGTTTTGAGTAATCTCATCTATTCTTCTGAAAATGACTAAGCACCCCATCTACCGCAAATGTCAGATGATGGGCTTGTTTGTAGTCATAAACAACTCAGCTACCCCTCATCCTCAAAGCCTCTAGTCTTGCGAGGAAGAGGATTACAAGTGAATGCGGCAAGTATTCAGCCTGAGATTCACAAGGATGTTTCAGCTACAATTGGAAGGGACCCTGTACAGCCAGGGGAGATGTCCTGCAAGTACAGCCTCAAAAAACAAATAGGAGTTGAGCCAAGATAGAGGAGGGAGAGACTGCTTTCAAGGAAAAAAGGTTGGGTCTTAGCTTAGATTCTTTGGATCTGAGAACTGCAAGTGGTTTAGTAGGGCACAAGTGGGGAGTGAGAGTAGAGAGAAGGTAGGAGTTAGACTAGAGGAGGCCTCATGAGCTCTTTCAGAGGAGTACAGGTAGAGTTTAGCCCTGGCTAATCATAGAGAGCCATGGAAGGATTTTCAGCTAAGGAGTAAAAAGGTCTGAGTCATGTATTACATGATCTTGTGCTTAAAGACTTACTCAAAGAAATGTAGACAGTCACCAGTGGCCTAATTGGATAACCTGAGCTATGAGCAGAGACCCCCAGGTTACTGCTGTCCAATCAGGCGGAAAAACTTCAAGGGAGAGTGGGCTGAAATTAAGGTTGAGAGAACTGATCTATTCTCAATACCAGCACTATGGCCACCTCCAACACTGCACTGGCTTGTGTTCAAGTACTTAAGAAATGTCCAGCCCTGGTATAAGTCCCTTACCTGGATAATTTAATTTTATCCTTACAATGATCCTTACCTCACACAAAAAAGGTGCTTTTATAAAGCTCTAAATTGTAGGTGAGGAAACTGAAGCACAGAGAGGTTAAGTTATTTTCTCAAGATTCTTTAGCCATTAGGTGACAGAGTTCAACCCTGAACAGCGCCTGACTCAGGGTCTGTATTATTCTCTTCTGGGCTCCCTGGAACTCTCCAGATGCCAGGGCATGCTGCACACTGTGGCTTATTACATCCTTATAAATCTGGAAAGAGTGTGTGTAGCTCAGTACGGCAAAGACAAGTCCCTGAATGGTCTGGAGAGGGAAGGCTATTTTCAGGGTAAAGAGGAAAAAGACTGTTTCAATCACAGAATATTGGAGACAGTGATTCATCAAGAACATAAGTATATTTTGGTATGTGGTTCTGTAGGCTGAAAAGTCCAAGATCAGGTGGCCTTTGTGGTCCAAGATCTAGTGAGGGTCCCAAGATGGTTCAACTTGTGGCAGTCAAAATGGAAGGAAAGACAGACATATGTGAAAAAGAACTGAGATACTAACCTACTCCTGTGCAAAAGCATTAATGCACTCATATGGCCTTCACCATACAACCCTTACACCTCATGACATGGCTGCACTGAGGAATTAAGCCCTCACATGACTTTTGGTGAGAACAAACTGTATGTAAACCACAATGCTCAGCTTTTACAAAGAAACTTTTTTATAAATTAACAAGTGTGCCAACTTTGGATTCTAAATGCTTGTTTTGTTCTAAACATTTGTAATTGTTATGAATGAATTAATAACAACTCAATTAACCAACCAATTGACTACTTCCATTCTAAACAGATTACAAAAAAACAGTGTGGAGATGAGATGGAGGGGCTGGGGTCTTGTTTCTAAAGGAAGTTGCTTGTGAAAATGCAGTGACTGTTGGCTGTCACAATATCAAAAGCACAGAGACAAGTTGCTACCTTGACCTAACCTAAACATGAACCAAAATGCTGCCTTTGCAGTGACCTGCTATGTGACCCTGTACACTTAAACTCTCTGAGCCTCAGTGTCCTCATGTGTAAGACAGGAACAACGCTCACTTTGTAGAGAGTAATGTTTGTTAAGGTGTGTAGTACATACTGGGTGCAGTGTAAATGACAGGATGTATCAAAACCAGTCATTCTAGGCCAGTGATTTATAATACTGGTAAAGCACAGCTTTATGGCTCTGTAACTAGAGAAAAAGAGAAGTGAAAAGATCAGGCCTTGAGCTGTGGCCTGGCTAGCTCATGCGATATTACTTGTTTGCAATGTCTTTTTGCTCGTGGCTTTTATCTTGCCCATTTTTGAAAACTATCCAAGAATGGGTGGTTCTTTGGGAATTGTCCTTTTAGGTAGTCAATGTTCATCAGACAACTCTTTCCATTAAAAAAGTTGTCATGGCAACCTGCCCATTCAAGGAGCTTGCAAATGATCCCTGTTTCTCCAAATGCCTGAGGCCTACATCACTGGGCAGAGGGAAGGGAGAGCAGCAATGCAAGTGCTTCTAAATGCAGAATCTAAAATGTGGACCTGGCATTCAGTGCACACACAAGAAATATGAGCATAAAATGAGGCAACACCACTGGGGACGTTTCTGAAACAGAGTAGTAATCCTGAGTCCAAAAATTTAAGATGCCCTGTGCTGCCAGGCAGCAATAGGGAAAGTCCTCTGGGGGTTGTTTGGGCCTGAAATAATTGCATTCACTCATTTATTCATTCAACAGCATTAATAGTCCAGACAGCACCCTAAACATTGCTCTACTGTGATGACACAGATGCAGTTTGTATCCTTGTTTAGCTCATAGACTAGTGAAGGATTAAGAAATAATCAAATTAAGAAATAAATAATCAAATTAAGAAATAAATAACCAAGTTATAATCAAAGTCCAATAGGGCAGGTGCTACTATGAGAAACATGCAGGGTGCTGTGGTGTCCTGTCTCACTGTGACCTGAGAGGGCATCTCAGGAAAAGCCATCAAATATGACAATTGGACAGAGTCATGCAGAGTAAAAGTGAATGACTGCTCCAGGCTGGAGAAATGACATGTGCAAAAGCCTTAAAATGAGACAGAAGATGATGATTTCAATTGAAAACACCATCTGTCTCAGTCAAGGTCTTATACTTAGCAACAGACACTACACCTGGCATATCTAAACAGGAAAAGGATTGATTAGGTGATGTTACTTTCCTCACTAAATTTTTGAGAGCCGCTCGAATCAACTTGAAAGCCTAAGAGCCAGGAGCAACTCATGAAATAGCATTACAGGACTGGCCCTTGGAACAAACCCCCAGCCTGGCAGCTGGCAGTGATGTGGTGGCTTGCATGGCCAAGATCAATGAAGTTAAATACTTGATGTTGCCCCTGGGAGCCATATGTGGTGAATCCTCTGCCACCCCGTTGACAAACATGTGTCCTGTGTGCTTCCTGATTTTTCCAGTCAAAAGTCTCATTTCTAGCCTTAGACTAAGAGCATTTGATTGTCTGAGTCTAAGTCATTAATGCTTACTGCATGTGCAAGAGAGGATAACACTGAGAATCTGGAATTTTCAACACTGTGGGGAGAATGGGCTTTGCCTCATGAAGTGCAATAGGTATAAGTAGTGGCAGCAAACTGATAAGGAAAACGTTGCCATGGAAAATCTTGAGTCTATCGAGGTACGAAATGCTATCACCTTCAAAGGTGATTGCAACCTCATGGAAGTGAAAGTTCTGTCTGTAAATAATACAACAGTGGGGGGAAAGTGCAGGGACAGGAGCAATGCTGAAAACGGTTAAGAAATCGAGTAAGTAAGCATCAAGGTGCCACAGACATTTCGAGATTATGATGTGGAAGGAACTATATTGGTATCCTGCATGAGTCAAGCTAATCTTAAGACTTCAAGCTTTCTGAGTCAGAGGAACAAGGACAGGGGTCTGGTTTACCTTCATCATCCATTAGTTTAACTCTTCTGAAAATCTCTGTTTCGTATTTGTAATGAGTCCTTAAGATTGCAATTTCACACTTTGTTTTCCCCACCCCCAGTGTCCCCTTCAATCTTTTGGACTATAACTTAATGCATAGGGCATAATTCTTTCAAGTCCTGATAAATTTAAAGGAAGGGTGCAGTACTCTGTGAATAGGGAAAGGCACAGAAAGGGCCTCATAAGTTAAAAATGTAACATCTCAGTAGAATTGGTGACTCTTTAATGGAGATTCCCCTTAAAGAAGGGAGTATCTGGATTCATATTTCATTGGACAGGATCCCTGTACCCTAAAAATGGACACAGCAAACCCTTTTGAATTTCCTATTTGTTAACTAGGCCCAGCAGGGGGACACTTTTTTTTTATATACTAGTGGTTGAACCAAGGGCCCATGAACTACAATCCCAGTCCTTATTTTATTTTTGTTTTGAGACACAGTCTTGCTAAGTCACTAAACTGCTGAGGCTGGGTTTAAACTTCACACCCTTCTGCTTTAGCTTCCAGAGTACCAGATTTACAGGTGTGTACCATCACACCTGGCTTCTGTATCTCTTTTGTTCTAAAATATTTTAGTTTTCACCTATTCTTTTTTGATGCAATTTATTTTTTATCCATGTAATTCTACTCTTCTTCTGATTTGTTGATAATAGACATGCTTGTGGTCAAAAAAAATAATGGCTTCTCTAAAATATCCACATCCCAATTTCCAGAACTTGTGCATATAGAGATACATAATACAAGGGTGGAAGATTGATCAAGAGTAGGCTTTAACACAAGATCATACTGAATCACCCAGGTGGACCTATGCAATCACAAGTCCCTGGTAAAGTGTGAACAAGGGAACTAGAATACTGAGACCCAGAGAGAGGTCTGAGGATTCTATGTTGACTTTGAAGATGGAGAAAGAGAAGTGAAGGGAACACTTAGAAGCTGGAGAAAACAAAGGAGTGGTTCTTCCTTAGGGTCTCCAAAAGGAACACAGCCTTGACTTAGCCCACTGACACTGTCTTTTGGACTTCTGACCTCCAGAACTCTAAGATAATAGAGATGTATTGTTTTAAGTCATGAAGTAAGTTGTAATTCGTTACAGTAGCTGTAGGAAAAGGATGTAATTCTTATTGCCAGGGGTTTGTTACAGGGCAAAGCAAAATAAAACAAAGCCCAAGAAATGGTTAGGAGGTAGGCTCTTGAAGCATACAAGTCTGAATAGGAAACAACTGTTGTACTTATACACTTGTCCTGATAGGTGATCCCAGTTTCTTATCTTGGGATATTAGATTGCTGTGGTGGGAAAAATTCGGTCTGAACTGAAAGGCACTATTTTCACAGTACGGAAGCAAAATCTTAACAAACATACTACATTGGGCTCAGTGTAGTTGCACATGCTTATTATCCCAGCATTCAGTAGGCTGAGACAGGAGGTTTACTGTGAGTTCAAGGCCAGCCTGGGCTATGTAGTGAGTACAAGGCCAGTATGAATGTCATGGTGAGACCTGTCTCAGAAACAAAACAAAACAAAACAAAACAAAACAAAACAAAACAAAACATCATACTATTTTGAATGAGCTCTGAGATTCTGCATTACCTGCTCATCATCACAAAATCAAAGTTTTTCCTCAGATTTTGTCAGTCAGCCTTCTGTTTTCTGCTCTTGTGGGGTCACAGCTACTATTGGCAATAACAGACTTCATAAGCGTGGAAATTAGAGGTGTGTTAATTATGGAGAGAGGGGACTTCTCTCTATATTAACTCAATACTGGGGCTTACCTGAGCCTGTTGGAGTGACCAAAAATATTAAAAGGAGAATTACAGAAGTGTGGAACAGAAGTATGGAAGCACAATCTTAACAAACATACTACATTGGGCTCGGTGTAGTTCAGAAGTTCCATACTTATAAGTTGCAAGCCATTGTGAGTAGCGTGATAAAAGTGCACGCCATCTAGCACCATTCTCCCCGGTTGTGAATTATCTCATCAGTGATAATGTGCAGCTGCCCATCCATGGATGAGTCACCAGCCTTCCACTAGCAGGTTGACTGCTGTAGGTGAGCCTTATGTGAAAGCCTGAAGCTGTGTCACAGTGCCTGCCTCTCTCACTCACTTCATCGCATCACTAGGCCTTGTTTTGTCAACTCACACATCAAACACAAGGATGGGCACAACGGGGTATTCTGAAAAAGAGGAAGGGAGGGAGAGAAGAGAGACAGGGAGACCAAGTTCACATAACTTTTATTATAGTGTATTGTTATAATTGGTTACTGTTAATTTCTCACTTCATTTATATGCTAAAATTTATCATAGCTGTGCACAGAAAAGTTCAGAGCGTATAAACAGGGTTCAGTACTGTCCCAAGCTTTAGCAGTCCACCGGACCCTTGGAGCAGCAGCCCCCTCCAGCAACTTCACTTCCTCTGTCTCCAAGCACAAGCACCACACTTGCAGACAGAAAGCGCTAACTCAGTATTTGCTGAGCTGATGAGTAAATGAATTAACAATGCCTATCAGGCAGGGTTCTTCCTGTGGCCTTGTCAAAACAAGGAAGGTGAGAATTCACATGGAATACAGGGTAGCTTTACTACTAGATGGCCCCACCTCAGTTTTCACTCTGCAAAGGAAAGCCTGGGAGGGCTATTGGGTTTTATTTCTGCTCTCAGGACACTGCATCTGGAGCCAAAATAGCACAATCATGTAAATTAGAAATGCACTTTCATATGTTCAGACACACAGTTCTAGGACTAAGGGAGCCAGGTTCTGAAGAGAAAGATCTTTTTTCTCCACTTAATGAAAAGTAATTCTTGGACTTGTACAGTATTCTTTCAGGATTCAATAAATAATATCCCTATATTTGTGGGTCTTGGGATAAGAATACAAACAGAGGCCATGATAAGCACAGCAGTAGCCCCCTAAAAATATCCACATCCTGACATCTATAGCCTGTAATCCTGTTAGGTTAAGTGACAATGTGCTATTAAGGTCAACAGTCTGTTAACCTGGAAATAGAAAGATTATGCTGGACCATCTGTGTGAGCCCAAAGTCATCCTAAGCGTCCTGAATAGTGAAAGAGGGTGTCAGGAAAGAGAGGATCAGAGGGAAGACAGCATGAGAAAGAAACACTCAGCCCCATGTGAGTGGCTTGGAAGATGAGGAAGAGTCCACAAGCCAAGAAATGTGAGGCAGCCTCTGGCAGCTGGAACAACCAAGGAACAGAGTCTCCCCAGAGTCTCCAGGAGGAACACAGCCTTGTTCACACCTTGAGTGACACCCATTTTTGGACCTCTGTCCTCCAGAATGCTAAAATAATGAATCTGTGTTGTTTAAGCCACTGAATTTCCTATAATTTGTCACAGCACTAATAGGAAAGGAATACAGAGGCTGTTACTAATAGTGCATTAGTACATGTCTGTAGTACATAACATTCATATTTCTTGTGTGGAGTTGACACAAGTACAGAACACATCTTAATTCCTTATTTCATCCCTTTTCTCTACACTTTCCCTCTCATCCATCTCTTGATCCCCTTCCCTTTTGAGAAAAATTGATCTCCCTACTTCCTATTATCTACTTTTATTTTGCTTTATATTTATAGTTTGGGTTTCTCATATAGGATAAACCATGTAATATTTAAACTTACACATCTGATCTATTTCACCTAACATTATGTCTCAAGGTCCACCCATTTTCTCACAAATGACTGAGTTTATTTTTATGGCAGGGTAGTACTCCATTGTGTATAAATACCGCATGTTCTTTACCCATTCATCTGTTGATTGACATATATGAGGCTTCCAAGATTTAGCTGTCATGAATTGTTGCCACTACAGATGTGAGTGTGCAGGTGTCACTGTACTAGGATGTACAACTCTTTCGGAAAGATGACTAGAAGAGAAAGAGTTGGATGAAATGTTCTACTTTTAGCTTTTTGAGACATCTCCATACTGATTTCTACAGTAATTTGACTAGTTTACATTCCTATCAAAAAAAAAAAACCTTGCTAAATATGGTATGTTCTACATTAACCATACCATATCATATTAACCATTTGGGTTTGCAGTTTTTCAAATTCCTGGGAGTTATTCCACCAGCATGTAGAGGTGCAGAGCAAGCAGCCTAGGGCTCCCTCCTGGATGGACCCCCTTTCTCTTCCTTCCCACTCATACCTGGAAAAGCTTTCTGCACACAGAATGGGCAGCCCCGCCTGATGTCCGTGTTTATCCACATCCCTGCAGACATCTGCTTCTCAGGATGACAAGCTCATACAGAAGGTCTGCACAGACCCTGGAAGCAGCTGAAGGCTTATTTGGACCAGAGTTCTGAGGCCCCAGGGATAAAACAGGAGAGCAGAGCATGAGTTCTAGATGGTCAAAAGCCCTCCAGCCCTTTCAACCTCTTTATTCTATGGAAAGGTGCACATGTCTACAAGCCCTTTGCAGATGGGAAAATAGTAGTGCAGCACAGGAAAGGGGCTTGATTAAAGTCATTTAGTGCCACTGTTTCCAGAAACAAGATGAGAATCCTTACTGGGGCCACTGGTTCCCTGAGAATCTGGCCCTGCTGACTTCCCATTTTCACAAAGGCTCTCCTTACCTGGCCTCTGAAAGGACTGTGTTTACTGGGCCCCCAGCATTTTTGCCATGTGTCTCCTCTGTAAAGACTCCAGGAAGGGACTGGTTCTTATCAGGAGTCACACACTTATGAATAACCAAAGCTGGGAGTGGACTCCAATACCTACCTCATGGACACAGAGCTCTACCATGCATACTCACCAGTTACAGTGCCTAACGAAGGCATGGGGAGTGGATAACAGCTGAAGGACGATATCCTTGGCTCCAGCACTGAGCTGTTCCTTCTGTTTGCTAGGTAGAGTAGCAGCTGTGTTTATTGGAGTAAATAGTAGCTGCCACTTGTTTATTCATTAAGATCTTATTTTCTCCCAAGAATCAAGCCTGTGATCAGTTCCAGAGATCTATCCCTGAATGCAGGTCCAGCAAGGGCTCTGGTGGCTGTGCTTTTTACTCTGCCACCTAAGTCTCTGGGCCTCTTGATTCCTGTGCTTTTTACTCTGCCACCTAAGTCTCTGGATGGAACAGAAACACAATTGATTGCCTGCCACACAGAGCTGCAAAGTGCACACACAGATACAAACCTAGGCACGTAGGCTCACAGGCCCACCTGCATCAGAGGCTCACAAATAAGCCAGCAGCTCCCCAGCAGGGGTGCACACATGCTCCCTGTCTCTCTCCTCTGGAGCTCTTTGTTCCATGCTCCCTGGAGCCAGTCTTGTTGTCTGAATCACAAAGCCTCACTAGCAACATGCCATGTTCTCTCTGCTTCCTACCAGTCATGCTTTAGGTAGCTCTGTGTGTAATTAGCCTCAGATGCACAAAATGAGCTTGGGGATCTGGTGCCATCCCTGTCAAAGTCCTCAGGCCCGGTAGAGAGTCTGCTGTTCTGGGATTGCTCCCCCAGGAACATTTAGGGAGACTAAAGTTTCATCATAGGAAATAAAGGAAGTCACGCTTCGTGCACGACTGAGGTTGCAGCCTGAAACTCAGACCCACCCCGCAGGCTCAATCTCAGATCTCTGAAAGGGAGAAGGCAGATGGAGAGAGAGAAGCATGGAGAGGAGGCACCCAGACAGGATGATGGACTGTAGTGGAGACTCTGCTCTGGGGCGAGAGGAGACAATCCCCACAGGCCAGCTGGCCAGCCTCCAAGGGGCCAGTCTCAGCCTGGAATTGAAGTGTCCTCAGCTGGTGATGTCTGTCTGATCTTACTGTCTCCACTATTCAGTCACGACACTAGATGCTCTTTGCCCAAAATTTCATTCACATGTCTAGAAAGCTAGCTACACCCTTGTCCAAAATTCAGGGTACAAAGCCATTACCACATCCACTGGAGTCCCCAACAAGCTCCTTGAAACAGGGAGAAGGTATACTTATTCTGAAGGCCTCTTGGTTGATGTGTGGAAAAAGAGGTTCCCAGAACTCTTCATTAAGGATCAAAGCCCCAGGGGGCTAACTCCTGGGTCCTTATTGCCCTGGGTGGTAACTTTATCCAGTGCAAATCCTTCAGTTTTCTGTCATGTTTGAATTTACCAAGAATATGCAACACCATTTCATTCAATTGGGATAACTCTCCCAATATGGAATTATCAAGTTCTTGATATCAGAGACAAGTAAGGTGTAGCCCTAAGTCCTACTATCAAGCCATGATCATAGCATGATTGGATCTCCAAACTCCTATATTTTTCCGTTATTACCACCATCAGGAGCTATTGTGCATCATTCTCCAGTCTGTGTTCTATCCCTATTACTTATCGAAAAAGCTCTTTATAAGGTCACAGGTGACCTCCATGGCACCAAAATGCAACAGATCAACTCGGTGCTCCTTGTATTGGCCTCTCAGTTGGCGAGACACCACTGGCCCCTTCCTCTTTGTTGAAACATGCTCCTCAGTAGCTTCCGTGAAACCACACTTGGACCAGCTTTTCTTCATTTCTCAAGGTCCTTGACCCATGTTCTGCTCTTTTCTGGCCTGCTCTTTCCCCAGGAGATGATCCCACGCCTGTATCACCCTGGCTTCCTTGCTGTGCGACTTCTAGCTGGATTTGTCCAAGGAGAGGCTCTAGAAGACTGGAGAGTGGACAGAGAGGGGATCAGGTGCTGACTGCCCCACTCCCTCCCCGTCGCCTTAGCTTCTGGGATAGCACCTGTCCTCCTCTGCAGCCACAGCTCCACGCTCACCAGGCTCCAGCAACACTCCCCTCTTTCTTGCTCCTTCAGACCCTTTTATTGCTGGTCCCTGGGTATGTCACAACTCAGATGCTTCCCTTAATGCACCGCTCAGACTTCTCAACAAGGAATCTGTTGTTTAAACCTTTTTCCATTAAATCCACTGTGTTACATCACTTTCCTTTTGGGACCCAGAGTGATAAAACACTTTCCAAATTTTCCTTGCACTTCTCTTACTGCTCCTGCTGTGTCTTCCTTTAAGCTCATATCCCTTAGCTGACTATTAGGCATGGGTGATTCTCAAGGCTTGGTCCGGAAGCCTCTTCTCTTGTCCTTCCATACTGTCTACCTGGTGACCTCATATGCCCTCAGCTTTGACTGCTACCTACAATGGTTCTCCCAGGCGCCTCTTCCATCCAATCTCTTCTGAACCCTGGAGGGTACAATCCAACCACTTCCTTGCCATTTTCTCATGCCCTTCCTCAAGGCCTCCCTCCTCAACATGCTCCAATGCCCCTCTTAGTGAGCCTCACTGCCGCAGACCTCACTGTGTAAGATGGCAAGCCATTCTGCTCATCCTTGTTTGGTCCCCCTCTCTGTAGCTGTAATAACCTAGAGATGCCAACATTTTCCACCATCTGCTCCAGAAGGGGCGGCCTTCAGCCCTTTCTTCCTTGACACTACGCATCTGCACCCACCATTCCTCATGCCCTCCACATCTCCTCTGTTCTTACTCACTCCTCAGCTCTAAGCTCAGTGGTCACAGCGTGAAACAGCTCCTCAGACCTCCCGATTCCAACTCTTTGTAGACCACAATCCTAAGGTCCTGGACACCTCTTGTGTAACCTATTACAGTTTCAGTTTCATACTTATTTGCATATTTAATAAATACCTGATTCCCCACTTAGAGTGCAAAATCCAAGACAGAGGGTGCCATTGGCCCATCTTTTGTATCCATCTCTGCATTCCATTCTCCACTCCAGGGTCTGGCACATAGCAGGTGCCTAGGCTATGTGGAATGAATGCGTTATTACAAACACAAGGGAGTAAAAGGCCAATTCTTCGAGGCCTACCTAGAAGAGATACTGTATTCACTGGGCTGGATTTTAAAGGATGGATAGGAATTTTCTATTTGGAGAACAAGCATCAGGCAAAAGCCCTGACCCAAGAGTGAGTTTGCTCTGGTTTTCAGTTCCTCTAATTTACTGTGTGACCCCAGGGAAGTCTCTCCCTCCGTTTTCTAACCTACAGAGTGACTGAGCCCCTGCTGAGGTTCTGAGACTCCCTGCCTTTCCTGCGGGGCCTTACTATTGCCGAGGTATGGGGGCCGTTGTGTTAGTTTGCTGAAGCTGACATTAAAAAGACATCCGCAGGTCTTCACACACTCTTGCTTCTGTGTGTCTGGGTCCTGATTTTCTCTTTCTACAAGGACACCAGTAATATTTTGTCAACCTGAATCACCTCATTTTAATGTAATTACCTTTTAAAAACCCTACCTTCACATGTGGGCATATTCTGAAGTATTAGCTAGGATTTTAACACAGAAATTTTAGGAGGGACACTCTGCCACTTGTGAATCCTGGTTCTTTGGTTGAATAAGGACTGGATAGGGTTGGGCTGTGAGACCCCCAAGTTCTGCGGGCTCACCTGCTCTTAGGAGGGGTGGTGGTACACACCTGTAATTCCAGGACTCCAGAAGCTGAGGCAGGAGGATTTTGAGTTTGAGGTCAGCCTGGGCTACACAGTAAGTCCCAGTCCAGGATAGACTACAGAGTGAGATATTGTCCCAAAACAAAACAAAATTAAACTAAAAAACAAAACAACTAAAAAAAAAACAGGAAAAGAGATACTAAGATGCCTGCCCCATATGAGCAAGAAGGAAAAAAAGTTAAATAAAACAGCCACACGTGCTCACAGTCTGGGGAAGGAGGGGTCTCCTGGTCACCTTGCTGTGTCAGCCTGGACATACTGAGGCTGAAGCTCCTGCAGGTTAATCGTTGCTCTGAACAGCACCTCTCTGCTCCAGGGCTGGCTTGGGCAGGCCCTGCAAAGACGCTAGATCCACTCCCCGCACCAACCCCAGCAAGCACCCCGCCTCCTTCTTACCAAGAGGCAGCGGAAGTGACAGGTGGACGGGTGCCAAGCTCTACCCCTCCCCCTCGGAGCACCAGGCCAGGCTCTCGACAGGGCTCAGGCGGAACTGGGGCGGCAGGTGGTGAGGGACCTCCCTGGAAGGCAGCCCAGTGCCCTGGCACTCTGCCGAGCCTGCACCCTCGTTCCTCACCTGCGCCTGCCTGCCAGTTAGCTAGCTGAGCTTCGTACTTGCCGCCATTTGTGAAATTAAAATGTCCTTTGTATTCGCATCTGGCAGCATGGGGGCAGGGCGCAGAGGATGGGGCGGTGGGAGCTGCCAGCTTGCCATTGGCTCCTTGGGCCACAGTGCAGATACTAATGCTGCCAACACCTCCCCCTGGCCTGCCTCCCACGGACTATGGGGCTCTTCCAAAGCAGAAAGGCAGTGGATGCACACACGTGAGGGTGCGGAGGTGAGGACTAGGGGCCCCAAAGCACTGTACAACGGTAGCTGAGGAGGCCCAGCATTCCAGTCACCATTGCAACATTCCCCCTGGTTACTTCAGGGTTGCCAGGAGGCCCCTCGGCGCCATGCAGGATCAGCTCCATGCAGGTCCCATGCCACTTGGCACTTTGTCTGACACTGGCTTTCCCGAGGCAGACTCTTAGCCATGTTCTGTTGCTAGTAAGACAATACCACAGACTGCATAAAGGATCAGAAGGCAGGCTGACTTTGCCTGGACTTCTGGCTGGATGTAGAGGGTGAGGGCCTTCTCCAGAGGCAGCATAAGATAAGGCTTCCCATGGTAAGACAGGGGTCAATCGGCGGGCCCAGCCAGATAGCAGTTAGAGCGGATCCATTCCTGAGGTAACTCATGAACCCACTAGTTCATTAATCACATGAGAGGACGAATCCCCTCATGAAGGCCAAGTCCCACTCCCCTTGTAAAGGACCTACCTCTTCATAGCGTATCTTCAAAGTGAGTTTCAGAGGGTACAAACTATACTCAAGTCATTGCTCAGACTCAAGATGGGAGGCTGTGCACAAGTGAGGTGCTCTTAGAAGGTTCTAGGCTACTGGAGATGGTGGTACACATCTGTAATCCCAGCACTCCAGAGGCTGAGGCAGGAGGATTTTGAGTTTGAGGTCAGTCTGGACTACCAACTGAGATTCTATCTCAAAATGAAACAAAACTAAACTAAAAAACAGCACCAATAACAAAGCAACAAAAAAAAAAAAATAAGAAGAGAAAAGGAGATACTATCTGCCCCAGATGGCCAAAAAGAAGAAAGAAGAGTCACATGATGTGCATGACAAGGTGGAAAGCAGACAGGGATTGGAAGAGGAAGAGCCATGAAAAAGAGGGAGATGCCCAGCAAGCCTGGGCCAGGCAGAGGATACCCTGGGTGTGGCCCACCTCAGACAGAGTACGTGGTTTTTCTGTCTCAGTGGGAGGGATCCCATGCACGTGCACGCACAAACACACACACACACACACAC
Source organism: Dolichotis patagonum (assembly GCA_004027295.1). Taxonomy (NCBI): domain Eukaryota; kingdom Metazoa; phylum Chordata; class Mammalia; order Rodentia; family Caviidae; genus Dolichotis; species Dolichotis patagonum. The sequence goes on along the minus strand of PVJX010001164.1, from coordinate 89,281 downwards.
ATACACACACACACACACACACTCCATACCACACCCATCTCCTGGCCTTCTCCTATCCTTGGGACAGGTTCTGAAGGCCCATTTTAGAATTATTTTAAACTGAGAACATCTGAATTACTGCAGGCACAGAAGAAATCTTACCTGAGGTTCTTGTACGGATCTAAAGTAGCGATCCCCAAGGATTTGGCTGTAAGCCATGGCCCTGGTGTGATTTGCAAGGTTCATGTGTTAGAGGCTTGGTCTTCAGGGTGGCCATGTAAAAAGCTGTGGGACTAGTGGGTGCTGGTTAGGCCACTGGGGGCACTCCCCTTAAAAGAAACTAAGGTAGTTTTGGGGGACCCAGTGTTAGTTCTCCAAAGAGGGTTGTTATAAAAAGAGGATGACAACCCCTCCTGTCTTTGTGGCTTCTTTTGCTATCCATTACGATGTGACATGGGTAGAGGGCCCTTACGAGAGATAGCATTATGTCAGCCTTTCTGACTCCAGAACTATGAGCCAGCTGGGTATAGTGGTACATACCTATAACCTAGAAGTCTGGGAGGCTGAGGCAAGAGGATCCCAAGCTGTAGCCCAGCATGGACAACTCAACAGTTTAGGGACAGACCATCTCTAAGTGAAAGATTAAAATGGGCTAGGGATGCAGGAAAATCACTGCAAGTTCAATGCCAGCCTGGGCTAAGTGGAGAATTCACCTCCAGGCTGAACTACATAGCAAGACCCTGACCTGCACTAAATAAATAAAAAAAAAAAAATAGGACCAAGGATGTAGCTCAGTATGAAGACCTTGGGCTCAATCCTAGTACTGCCACCGAACAAACAAACAACTGTGAGTGCAATAAATCTCTTTTCTTCATAAAGTGACCAGCATTGAGTACTTTGGTATAGCAATGAAAAAAATAGACTCCTATAACTACTATAAACCCTTCTACACAGGGAGTCTCCAGCCAGTGAGGACTGACCTTTAATACTTTCACATTCCAAAAATACTTGGTAACCAAGCCTCATCACAGTACAAATTTTTACCAAAACCTCAACCTCACCTTATTATTTTGTTGATGCACAACCCTTATCCCTAGCTGTTTAGCCTCCTATGCATGTGAATAAACCTTATTCTTTCTCTTTGTTATGGTTTGTGTCTGGGTGTCCCACACAGCCTCATGTGGTCATGGGGGAAGGCCTTTCAAAGAAGTGAAGTCAATAGAAGCCAGAGGAATAGTATTCAAATCTATGAAAGGAATCCGAAGAGCCTAGTGCAGTGTGGACAGGGCCACATGCAGGGTCCAAGTACACACAAAAGTATAGTGCAGATGCCTTTAGGCTCCACAACATGCTAACGGGAGCAGACAGAAGAGTCCTTAGATAGGAGATGAGGTATCTGGGTGGGCTTCCTGGAGGAATACTGTAGATGTCAGATGAGGATGTCTTCCAGGCCAAGAGAGCAGGCTGCGCAGGGGCTTGTGTGGTGCAAAAGAGCATGTAGGGCTTTAGGGCTTCATGCAAAAACCTTCAGGAGAGAGGAGACTTAAGAAAAGAGTGGTGAGGTCACTGTGGATGGACAGGTCACTGAGGGGTCTGGGGAACAGGAAGAGGGGTTTGGGCCTCATGCTGGGGCCAGGTGCAGCCCTGTAAAGGCTTTCAGCTGAGTGAATCCAGGAGTCATGTTTTTAGGGAGATCCCATAAGGACCTGGTGAGAAATTTGTTTCAGAGATAAAGCCTTACTAGGGACTAGAGAGTAGGCCAGTACCCACCCAGACTAACTCTTCAGCCTGGTTGAGAAACCCTGTTCCCTCTCCCGAATGGCCTGCTACCTTCCACTCCATCTGAGAGTGCAGCTCCAGCTAAAGGAGGGGCAGAGGAGGGGCCCACCTTCCCTTCATGGATGTTGGTCATAGTGACCACTCAAAATGGTGTCCAGAGCCCAGCTTTGAGGGGGAGGCTGCTTCCTGCTGGGTTATTCTGCCTCCTCTCTTGGAATTTGCTAAAGACAGACACTTGCCTTGCTCTAGCTTTTAATCTCTCAGTTCAAATCTTGGCTCTGCTTCCTTGGACAGGTTAAGTCATCATTTTGTGTGCAGTCTCTGATCAGTTGCTCAGACAGGGCTGAGCACTGGCTCGTACATCTGTTCTGAGGGTATCCGGTATGAATGCACACTCCTGGCTGTAAGGGGCTGGAGCAGGGAAAGCAGGAACTCACAGATGTGATAAGATTCAGTACATGCTACTCCGCAATATGCCACCTTGACATTTGCGAAAATCGCAGAAGCAAGAAGGTCACTCTCTGACCTTCTCCTGGGAAGTGGGCTATAACAGAATCCTCTGATCTTCTGCAGTAGGTCATCAAACCCTCATTTGAGAAGTACCTTCCCTGTACCCACAGGACAAGAAAATCCTTATCACCTACAACAAAAAGACAGAGAAGAATCTGAGTGCACAGATCTTGCTGAATTCTGCTCAGGTTATTACCTTAGATCACTCTTCCTTTGTTCAATTATGCTTCTCCGCAGCTGTCCATGTCTTCACCAAATTTAGCATAAAAATAGCTTCCCTGTTTCTTTGGGTCTTTATTTCTAAAGGCTCCAGTGTCACACACACCTTGTATTAAAAAACATGACGAGGACGAGGCAGGATGATGTACGTCTATGATCCCAGCACTCTGGGAGGCTGAAACAAGAGAGTCTCATATTCAAGGTTGTTCTGGGATGCTTACCAGTACCCTGTTTAAAAAAAAAAGTGTGGGACTTGTAAAGGTCCTGAGTTCAATCCCCGCTATCTAAATAAGTAAAAGTTTTTTTTCTCTTCTTAACCTGTCTTTTGTTATATGCGCCTCAGCCTAGAGCTGAAGAAAGAAATCTCTCCAACACTGCCATTTAAAAAAAACAAAATTCCCTGCTTGGAGGTATGTTGTGTTTTGGAAACAAAGGCCTTGAGGGGGTTTGTAAATTCTCAAAAGCTGGCCAGCAGTGGCTCTGTTCTTGGTCTACTTTAGGTCTTCTCGGGCTGAGAATGGCATTGTCCACGGATCCCCAATCAAGTCTGAACTGAAACTGTGCAGAAAACACGCATGCGCATAGCGCGCATGCACTACCGCACACAAGCCGGCAAGAAGACCCGAGCGGGTTGCTACACTTGCGAGCAATACAAATCCTCTGGCCCCACCCTGGACTTGCTGAAGGCGGAGCCCCAGAGTCTTCCCAGGCTTCCTCTGCTGACTCCAGACTGAGAAGCACCACGCAGGACAGGTGGATTCTCCGCAGTTCTAGCCTAGTGGCTGCTCCCTGTGATCCAGCTGACGGCTTGCCAAGCTCTGACGTTGGCCAGGAGACCACTGTGTCCCTGTGGAGAGCAACCTCTTGACTCTGCCTAATAGTGTGAGCATTCTTTACCTGGATCCTACATTCCCCGCTCCAAATTAATAGCCTTGAATGGCTGGATATTTTCATAATGGCTCTCTTGTCCCTTTCACTTGCCTTAATTAATTGTTTTAGAATACGGTTTTCTCATCTCTTCCCCTGCAGCAGCAGTTCTTAAACTGTGGACCTCAGAATCTGCTTGAGGAAAAGGAGGAGGCTAGTGAAAATGCAAGCCCACCCCCACTCCTTTCTGGCTCCGAGTTCTGCAACACTGCTTGAAGCTAGATTCGTACTTTGCATAGTACCTGAGAAGTCAGGCCAGGGCTGAACAACAAAGGGTTGTACAGAATGGTGGGTGAATTTGGGTGCAGGACAGACTGAGTGGCAGCAGCTGACAGGCACTAGTTTGGTCTGGGGGAGTTAGGCTCAGAGTGCTGAGGGCCCCCTGGAGGTGGAAACAGGAAGGGAGAGAGACTTTGGGTATGGATCCTTGAAGGTGGTTCTCTACAGGACATAACCAGAAGACCAGAGGCATTGTCTCCTAAGCACTGCGCTGGCTCTGTGCTTGTGATTCCACAGTTAATTCTCCTGTAATCCCTCAGGGTAGGATGCGGATTTTACAGAGCTCAAGGGACTTGCCCAAGTCTTAGTCACTTTCCTCAACTGACAAAATAGACACAGACACACCACAAGTGAAGGGAAAAGAGTTTATTTTGGCTCATAGTTTGTGGAGGTTTCAGTTCATAGCTGGCTCCAATGCACAGAGAGGGGCAAGACAGAGGAGAACTGCTTCCCTCTGGGTGGACAGGAAGCAGAGAGAATCATGGGAGGACCCCGGAAGGGAGATATAAGATTCTGGGTCACTCCCCAATGACCCCTCTCTCTTCCAACCAGACCTTACTTAACAGCAAGTCAGCTAGACTGCTCCTACAATTCAATCATCTTCCAAAGGTCCTATGACTGTCTGATGGTTTAGGGGGGATGAACCATAGCATCCATAAACATAACTAGTTAGGGTTAAGCACAGCGCTGTCCTTTTCCAGAGCCTGTGCCTTTAGGAGTCTCTCACACTCTTTCCTGCTGGGATGAAATGTCGAGGGCATAGCTCTGTTCCTGGCCTCCTTGGAGATCTTTCTAAAAAGGAAAACCTTCCAGCCCACTGTGCAGTAAGCAAGCAGAAACACTAAGGATGACTTGCATGCACCTATACAGATCTAGGGCCCTCTGCTCTAAAATAACAGCTTTAAGATTCCACTCTGGTGTGAAATGAAGCTTTGAAACAGGCTGAGGGCAAGAAGACTTTGGACACTGGGGACTGGGACTAGGCAGCGTACTTCCTGCATGTGGTAGCCCTAGGCTTTTCCAACCTGCAGGGAAGATCAGGGAGACACTGAATCCAAGAGGCTAGACTTTGTAGTAAAATTGCACAAAGAAACTGAATTGGTAAGAGGGAGCTGACCAGCCTATGGCCTGTGCTGCCCTCTGCTGGTCCACAGTACTAGTTGCTACTGGCAATGCCGTCTCCCAAGGCTGTTAAGTGTCTTAGGCAAGAGCACCAAGAAGATTTGACCCTGGCCTCTTCTGCCCAGCCCATACAGACCAACATCAGCAGTACCCAAGGTTGTGGGTTGGCAGATGGCTGACAGCTGGTCATCTGCTTCCATCCTGTTCTTGGAGGAGGGTTCATAGTCATTTTCCAATCCTGATCAACCCAGGTCCCTGGCTGCTGTTCTATTGGGACACTAGTGACACTGGCTTTCTGCCTAAGCTCCCGGGATATGGGATACATGTCCTATCTGAACCAGAAGATATGGACCTTTTAATATTCCCTCCCCTGCCCAGGTATGGTGGGGCATGCTGTAGTCGCAGGTACTTAGGAGGCTGCAGGAGGCCGATTGGGTGGCCACACTAAGATTGGCATCAATATGGTGACCTCCCAGGGGCAGGGGACAGCTACTGTTCTTACTGCAGAGTGGGCTGGAAGGTTTTCTTTTTTTGAAGGCTCTCCAAGGAGGCCAGGAACAGAGCTATGCCCTTGACATTGTATTGCCTAAGGAGGGGTAAACTGGCCTAGGTCAGAAATGGAGCAGGTCAAAATTCCCTATCCTGGACTCCTGGACAGGCCCCTGACCCTGCATCCACCTGACTTGAGGGTTGGAAAGTAACACTCCACTCTCACTCCCACCCCTGGAGCAATATTAACAATATCTAGCAATAGTTCTTCGTGAGTGGTGTGTGTATGTGTGTGTATGTGTGTGTATGTGTGTGTGTGTGTGTGTGTGTGTGTGTGTGTGTAAACTTCTTAGGAATCTACTGTTGGGGCTCAAAGTGTGATGCTTTGACATGCTGAGCTAGAGAAACAGTCTTAGAATCCAGGTCTCTGACCTCCCCCATCTGCTTCCCTTCCATCTCTTGATCCTCTTTCTCTCTGCAGGCATAAGGTATGACTTTCTTTTTTAAATCTGACTGAGAAGATAGCTTTCAAAAGCAATGCAGTTCTCCTAAACCTTCTCCCTAGGAATCCCATTAAATAACCAGGAAAGATTAACTACTGTGGAAGAAAACTAAAAGCCATCACCCACACCTGGATAGACATTGCACTTATTCTTGTGAGAGCAGTTCTGAATGATCACTTGGGAGACTTTACCTGCATAAAGACCACATCTGTTGGCAGTGAGATTCCAATTCTCACCTTCCCTAGCCTGTCCACAAACTGCCTGTCTCTTACCATGTTCAATTTCTGAAGACAATCAATTATTTACAAGTCTGTCTTGTCTCAGTCCACTTACTCCTTCATTTCCGTCTCCCTTATGGGAAATGAGATGTAGTACAGGCATCTGAACCTTCATGGATTATTGAGTACTCCTGTGACTGTTCATTCCCCCCATGTTGCATAAATTTGTGTGTCCTTTTCTCCTTGATTCTGAGACTGTTAATCTATTGTCCATTGTAAACTCATTTCAGCAAAACTTTATTGTTCTCTAGTACTAATACTATCCCCTGAATTCAAGGACAAAAACTGAAGCTCATAGAAATCCCATAAATAGTTTGAGAGTCCATAGACTTCCAGGAAGATTTGAACCAATTCAGCTTGGTTCCTTGGTTTTACTCTTGACTATGGAGCCACTCTGCTCAAGGAAAGCACAGTAGGCAGAACTCTTTTTGTGGCCAGACCAAAACAACGCAGCCCATCATGAGATGGAGAAATGAGAGCTGAGGGGAGCAGAAGGCATCTCTGCATAGGGATGCAGAGGTGTGGTGAATGAAGTAATGGGCAGCTTGAAGCACCCAGCTGCACAGCATCAGCATGGCTCTGGGGATAACAGGCCCCCTGAGGATGGTTGCCAAGAGCATAAAAAGAAAACTGGAGGTGAAGAGGGTGTGCTGTTGATTCTCCTGGAGAATCTGTCACGCTGGTTTTCCTGATGTGAACTCAGCTGATCTCATTGTTGGAGAGCTGGGGCCCTCACTCTCACTGAGGATTCTCTTTGCCAGAGCTCTGGTCCTTATCTTGAGTGTTACTTCCTGGTTCCAGTCAGATCCCTCAGCCTGCTCACACACACCCTTCAGCCAGCTAATGTAGATTTTCTAGCTTCTGCCCTGATCTTTGGGCCTTCCCAGTGCAGATCCTTGATGCAGACTTGCATGAGACATTGTCCTGGGCTCTAGGCCTCCAGCTGGACTTGTGGAGGACATCATGGGCTCTAAGTCTTCATCTGGACTCACTCAGCACATTGCCATGGGATCCAGGCCCTCAGCTGGATTCTTTGGGTCTCTAATGTGTTGCCAGATATCCCACACTCTTTTGTATCTGACTCTTTGGGTGGATATTATAAAATAATCCTATAAACTATGGGTCCTGTATTAAGTTTATTTCCTGTTGTAGTCAGAGTCTACAACACAAGATCAGAGGAAAGAGTATGGTCTCTGTAGCCAGATGGATCTGGGAGAGGATTCTCATATTTCCCCTGGTGAGCTGTGAGACCCTAAGAAAATTGTGTCTTTGCTCTGAGCCTCAATTTTCTCATTTGTAAAGCATCAGTAACATTTTACTTTCTTTGAGGGTTTTGGTAAATGTAAAATGAAACACAACAGAGCCTTTAATATAGTATATCTCATATATTAAGCACTCAACAGAGGCAGGTTTTCTTCATTTTTTTTTGATATGATGCTAAGGATTGAAACCAGGGCCTTGTGCAGGCTAAGCAAGTGTCCTACCACTAGCTACAACCCATCGCTGTCTTCTTTTGCAATGACACCTGTTTATTACTAATGGCTATCTCCATGAATATATGAGATTTTGGACTTTTGTTTTGCTCCATTGTATAGTTTGTCCATGAGTCTTTTAAAGACATTGATATCCAGGTCCTACTAACTGAATTAAACTATCTGGCATAGTACCAGGCCATGATACTATTTTTATTTTTATTTTTGCAACTCCCCAAACGGTTCAAGTTGTGCACTAGGATTGAACCACTGAGACTATTTCCTTCCTGCCTGCTCTTCTTCTATTTAACACTTACTCATCATTCAGCTTTTAGCTTAAACGTCACTTCTTTGAAGCAATGTTTTTGCTGCCAACTTAAACCAGGCCCATTTTCTTTGTGAATGTGCACCTTTATGAATCCCTGTTTTTTTCCTTCAGAGATAATTTATCTAACTTTTATTTTGTGTGGCTAGTTCAACAATGTCTGTCTCCAACATGAAACAGTTTTCTCATCTGTACAAGAAGGAGAACAATCCCTACCTCCCAGGGCTGTTGGGATACAATAAAGAAATGCAGGTAAGGAGCTTGGTACAAAGTATTCCCTGAATGTGACCCACTGTGTGCTGTTGGAGGAGTTTCTTAGGTTTTCGTGTCTCCCAAATGTCTCTGATTATCTGGGCTCACATCCTAGTCCCAGAAGGCCATGAATACTGTGCAAATAACTGAGCTCTCAAGTGCCAGTTGCGAACTAACATTATTTAGTATGCCCAGCTGGTTTTCTTCTTTATAAAATGATTCTCTCAACAAATAGTTACTATGAGATTGGTGCCAGGTGTTGTTCCAAATTCTTCACATATATTATCTCATTTAAGCAATTTTGGTGTTTAAAGAAAACCTGTCCTTCTGTTTCTAGGTAAAACCTAAAGTAAATGTCCACTGGGACAGAAGTTCATATACATGAGTGCAGGAATGATTTTTTTTTTGGGGGGGGGGGAGAGGTTCTTTGTCTTGGCTAGGAGCCTGGTTAGGAGTTTTACCGAAAGGCACTGTGTTTTGTTCCAACTAATTGTTTCTACGGAACTCCCAAAGTGCCAGACTGCCCTATTTGTAAAGACAACACAGCAACCTGTGTCTTTACAAGAAACCTCAGCTTTTTAAAAGTAGCTCAACATGAGTAAGAAAAAAAAAAGACAAAATGCTGTTGATGCCAAACATGGTTCAACTGTGAGGTGGACACTGCCCTGGACAATCTCCCAGACAGGAGCCTCGGAGGGGAGAGTGTCAAGCATCCCCCTGGAGGGCAGCCATGGAAATGGACATAGAAGCAAGCACAGGGAGAAAGGAGGAAAAAAGAGACCAGTCTCAATGAGAAAGGGGCTGAGCTCAGGATCTGTGGAGCAGGTGGCAGAGCCTTGGGGTAACACCTGCTTCCTCCATACTGGGTCCCTTGAGCTGAGGTTCAGCAAATACAAAGAGCAGAGCTTCAAATAACAAAGCCCTGGGCTTTGAAGGCCCGTGGGGGTTTGGCTGAGAAGAAAAGCCTGCACCTGTCTGTTGTGGAGAACTGGCTTCTAGCACTTGCTTTCCAGCAGGCAACCTCTTGGAGAGTAAGGAAGCCCATCTGAGGAGCCCACAGTAGTTTCCTGGAACTTCAGAGCAGATCTCAGCTGCGAGCAGGAAGCCTTGGGAAGGGAGCCCTTTCCGCACTCTCTCAGCACTGCCTCTAGTCCCCTGGGCTCCTGCATGATACCAGAGCAGAGGAAGACACCATGTGAGAACATTCCTTTCCCACCCAGGGTCTGATCTGTGGCTCTGGGAGAACAGATGGACATTCCTGCCACCCTGGCATGAGTGTGCCCACTTGCGCCTCACTCCCGCCACAGACGGCTGTCAGGTACATACACACGAAGGCGCTCTCTCGGTACTGCACAGGTGGTGGCAGCAAGTCTTGCTGGTTTCTGCCAAGCTTAGAAACTAATGTTCGTTTAGATTCACAATCCAGTTGCCTGTATGATAAGACCACTTTCTTCAAATCCTCTAAATGGACCTCATTTCTCTGACTCAGAGGCAAGTGACCCAAAGGGCCTAGATTTGCAGCAAGTGTTGGCCTGGGGCCTGAGTCTTTCTTGTGGGAAGAGGGACTTGGAGGGGCCAGAGCCCTTTGCATACCTTCTCACCAGCGAGAGAGGGTCCTGCCTGGATGTGCTTGGTGTGGAGGAAGATGCAGACAGAGACTGCAGCCTGGGATCCTGGAGACAAGCTGGCCCCCTTCCTTTGGGACCATGAAAAAAAGGTCAGCCAAAGGCAGGGCTGAGATGCAATGGTAACAAGCCAGCAGCCAGGACAAAAAGAAAAGCTTTGCAAGTCACCTCTGTGACCCAGCGTCTGCAGGACACCATGTCATGTGATCTCCATGACTGCTCTTTTCCAGCTCTGCCCTTCACTGGAACCCTGAGGAGGGCTGGGCTTCCCAAAGTGAGCCTCTGGTTTGGGCAAGCGCGAGAGGGTGCCCACCTCGCTGTACCTAGGGGTACAGAGCTAAAAGGTACACCTGCCTTTAGGATTTTCCAGTCTTTGGAAACATTTAGGGAAAGTCACCAAGCAATGTTAAGCACTGCATAAGCTATACAGGGTATCACAGAGGTCAGGGAAGTAGCAATGGAATCTCCTACTGGAACAGTTGTAGCACAACAACATAAGTCAGCATGGAAGGGTGTGCAGGAATTTGCTGGCTGGAAAAGCTGGAAGAGAATGTTGAGCAAATAACTCAAATGAAAGCATTAGAAGTGTTAGGGGAATAAAAGGACTTCAATATGCTTTACCTAGGATATAGGAGTACATATGTTAGAGGGAAAAGAATAAGGAAGAAAGACAAGATTGAAGTTGGGCAGTCTTTTTCATAAAAAAGACAACATTCAGTATTATGCCACAAAGTTTGAATTTCATTATATAGATCCTTGGAATTCACTGAAGGGTTTTAGCCATGACAGGGGCGTGGCTAGTCTTATATTTTAAATGTGTCCTTGGGTGGCTGGTGTGGAGAATGGGCATCTGAAGTATGCTGCATGAGGCAGGATCAGAAGGAGGAACAGAAAAGACCAGGAATCATGTGGGCTCCAGGGACTGAATTCCTGACCCTATCGTCTCTCCTGATAGGGAAGAAGCAAGTTCTCCACCAGGAAGAGGAACAAGCAGAGGGCAGTCTGCCTTCATTTCTCTCTTATTGAGCTCCCCCAGCAGATCCCCAGCAAACCCTGGTCTTCCCTGCTGCCCCACAGATAGGCAGGGACACAAAATCAAAGCCTAATGACAGGGCACTGATAAGAGGAAGAAAGTGTCGTTTGGCAAACACTGCCTCCTTATACACGGTAGGAGTTGGGGGAGACACATACTTTCCTCCAGGTGGTTGTGTGGGACTGTGACTGTTGTTTGAAGCTGCCAGAGCCATCCTGTGGCTGCTGTGGGACAACACATAAGATCACAGAGGTCACTTCAGAGTACAGAGCTGATAAAGCTGCTGCATAAACAACGCTAGAAATTTGTACACTCAGACCTCTTGCTGCATAAGATGATATCATAGCTCAAAATGTGTTTAAGTCCAACGAGATGTTCCTTGATGCTGAATTCAGTCAATCTACAATTCTGATTTCATAAAAAAGACAACATTAAATGCCAGTCCAGCTCTAAAAGTCCTACAGCACAGATCCTGAACAACCCCAAAGCCTTGCATGTTGAAGGCTCAGTTCTCAGCCTGGGGTGCTCTTGGGAGGTGCTGCAAGCTCAGAGAGATGAGGACTGTGGAAGTGAGGTCACTTGGGGTGTGCCTTTGAAGGGATATTTGCATCTCAGCCTTCCTCTTTTTTTATGTTTTTGTTTTTGTTTTCTGGCCATAATGAAATAAGCAACATTCCTTCACCATGTGCTCCCAACCGTGCTGTTCTGTTCTGTCACAGTGATGTAACCAACTGACCACGGACTGAACGTGCCCAAACCTTTCCTTCTAAGTTGACAAACCTTTCCTTCTAAGTTGTTTATGTCAGGTGTTTTGTCACAGTGATGGAAAACTGACTAACAGAAACCATGAGTGAGTAATGCAGACTGACTGAAATTCTTATGGCCAAGACTGTGCAAGGCACTGTATCTACATTCTTTGAAAAAAAAAATCACCTCTTGTTAATTATGATTACTCCTTTTCTCTCAAGTGGCTGCCAGAGTCCTTCTCAAGCTCCTTCCACCAACTCTGTCTTTCCTAGCCTCTTCCCATTTCTAGATTTCATTCTTTCTCCTTTATGCTGAGCAATTTGGGTTCTTCCCCTTCTCCACTGAGGAACACAGAGGTGTCTCTGGGACCCATATGTGAGAAGGTGTGGCTGGGAGGAAGCTGGTGAGGATAAAATGTCGACATGTGGCTTTGAAGGGTGAGTAGGAGTTCACCAAGAGAAACAGGGAGATAGGCATTTTGAGAATTGGAAATCACACATAAATGTAACAAACCTATTTTACATCATGCCCCTAAATTTGAAGTCAACTTCTCAGCCTCATCTGGAAGGTTCTTGACAGGTCCAGGGTAGAGGCGGACCCACAAGCTGAAGAGAGGGATAAGGGAAGAGCTATAGGGACCACCTGGCTCTAGCAGGAGGCAGGAGAGGCGGGGAGATTTTCCCAGGAGGAAGGTGACAGAGTGCAGCTGAGGACAGTCCTGGAGTCCAGCAGCAGGTTAGAAGGCCTGGCCTAGGGGAGCTGTCATGTTTATCTTCCCGGCTGGAATTCAGAGTTGCGGGTATGAGTAGCATGAGCTGGGGAGATGTTCTCTTCCAGATGTCAGTCTGTGCTGCTTGGGGTCATAGTCTCACAACTGATTAGCTGCTTGATTCTGCGAATCTGCTTTACTTTCCTGTGTCTGCGTCAAAGCTGGGGAAGTAAGAATGCTTACTTCAACTTCATAGGGCAATGATGACTGAATCTGGTAGTTGTAGCCAGAGAGCTCATGTTCAGACACAAGAAGGTGTTCGTGAGCTACTAGGGACTATGCCAGAGTCTTACCCCTGATATTTTTCTGTCCTGGTCCCTGGAGGCTACAGAACGGCTGCAGTTTTGCCCAGTGGTCTGAGTATAGAAAAGGAAGATGCCTCGGCACTGCCTAGCCTGTACCTCTCAGCACTTCTGAAGGAACAATTGTAGAAGTGGGTGCTAGTGTTGCCATTGGCAAGTGTGTCTGCAGAAGCTGAGGGGCCCTACTCCCCAGCCCTGTCTCCCAGCAGGAAGCTGCCATCAGCTTGGATCTATCCTGCTCTCACCTCTGCCGCCTAGACCAGCCTCCTCCCTCTCCCATGGTGATAGTTCTGAAGGGCTACAGTTAATGTGATTTCTATCCAGTTCCTCCTCTGTGAGTCCCAAATCATGTTTTCTACATGCAAGGCAGGCTGCTAAGGTAGGCCACCACTCAGTTCCACCCTCTGCCAACCCCTCCTGGCAGTCAGGTAGAAGCAGGTGCCTTCCTGGGAGCTTTAGTGCTGCTGTACTGGAAACCTGGGCAGAGTGATAAACATTCCTTCAGGTCAGTCAGACAGACTAAGTGCCATTTACCAAGCACCTGCACGCACAGGTCCCATGTAAAACACTGTAAGCACAGGCAACATGCCATGCTCACAGGAACCGAGAGCTGGATGCATTTAATACCATCCTACTGCAGAGTGATGACAAGGAATCTCAGCACTCCTGGTACCAAGTAAATAAATAAATAAATAAATATTTTTTAAAAAAATACATAAGTGAATCTCAGTGGTAATTGATTTGCAGATGTACATGCCAGATCTGCGACCCTGTAACTTTGCGACCCAATCCCATGCCTTTTATTTTATTTGGATTAACTCTGCTGGAGGCAAAGCAAAAGAAGTTCAAATTTGTGAATTGATCTAGAAAAGGAAACTACAGGGATGTGACAACTACTAACAGTGGGGACAGAGCAGCCAGCCACCTCACTGGGCTGATGTGGCTGATAATATTACAATTTCAGGTGTGTAGGTGTGTATGCATGTGTGTTCCCTTTTCAGTCACAAATGATTCACACCTCTCCAGACACACGAGCCCTGAGAATATAAAGACCTACAAGAACTAATTCTACCTTGCAGAAGCTCTGGATCTGCCAGGGTTTAGTGTAAGAAAGAAGCACTGTCTGGAGACCCTAAGGAAGAAGTACTTTGTGCAAGGAACCAGCAGCTTAGAACACACTGGGAAGGCTGGAGAGATGGCCTCCAGGCTGGACCATCAGAGATGCCCTCCCAAGCACTGCAGAACTGACCACCAGGGGGTCGCTACTTCCACAGCTGCTGCTGATGTGGTCAAGCGCAGAGCATACTTCTGAAGCTTCAATTCTGCCACCACGGCAACTTTCTCTGTGCCCTAGGGAAGTGTATAGTCTGGTGCATTCCAGCACATTCTACAAGCTTACATTCCAGTGGGATAAGAAAATGACAAGTGGGAGCAACCAGCCTGCCACCCTGGTAAGCGGCTGTGAGTCTACTGGTGCGTGGGCTGAGATTCAACACCCTCCCCCCTTTAGCAAGTGGGAGCCAGAGATCTGAGCATCTCTTGGGGGGCTGACCATATGTAAGATAGCAAATAAGGGGGATTTCCTTCTACCATCTCTTTGAAGGCAAATATTTTTATCACTGTTTTGCTTTGCCCTGATTAATGGTATTGCTCTATTCAATATTCTGTTTTGATAAGTTCTATAATATTCTGTATTTCCTTTGATTTTGCTATACCTGATTGAAAGAACAACTATTGTGAAGATAACAAGATATACAATGGTACCTATTACTGTTATCCCGGTAACCTGCTGTGAAGTTCTATACCAATTTCACTACACTGTCTCAATTGACTTTATTCCATCCTGTTCTGTTGTATTTTACTACCTTCAAATTCATAAAAAAAATTTAAAAAAAGAAAAGGACAAGTGAAGAAACTGAGAAATTGGTAAGAACTGTGGAGGCTTTTCTGGGGAGTGGACTTTGAGCCAAGGACTGAATGACAGGTTGAGGCCAATCATGGGAGCAACTTGGGGAGGAGGGTTTCCAGCATGTGCAAAGGTCCCAAGGCATATATGTGCTTACCATGTCTGAGCTCCAGAAAGAGGCCAGAGTATCCAGACAAAGAAGTAAAATAAGGAAGAATGAACAAATCTTGGTAGGGTCATATCACGTAGAACCACGAGGGCCATAGTGGGAGGTCAGGCTATGTTCTAAGAGTGATGTGAAGCCATTGGAGGCAGGAGAGGGACGTGATCCAATTTAGCCTTTTTAAAGGTCACTTAGACCACTGGGTAAGTGGCAGATGGAAGATGGCAAGGATGGGGACAGGCGACCAGAGGAGGCTGTTACAAGGGACAGGTATGAGGTGATTTGGAACAGGATGCCGGCCCAGAAAGTGAAGTTCACATCTAGCTGGCCCCAGCCCCTCCCAAGCCTAAAGGATCCCCTTCCTCTCTGTATCTTGCTGTAAACACTGCCAACAGCTCTGAGTGTCGGGGGTCTGGAACACGGTAACACACTCTGTTGTGGGGCAGCCTTGTGTGATACGCTGAGGCTCAAACACTCCTGGATTCCAAAAAAAGGTTCCACTACTTACTGTGGGACTTTGGGCAGGTGGCTTCGTTTCTATAGGTCTCAGTATTCCCATCTAGAAAATGGAGATCATACTGCCTCCTGGCGGTGAGGATGAAATGTGAAAATGCCAGGCCCGTGGAACAGTTGCAGACTTTCGGTAACAGGCAAACTCTTCGTGCTTTTCATTTTCTCTTTACCGACTCTCCTGCGGCCCAGCATGAGAGCAAGGAGGAAAGCGGACAGCAGGTCTGCGAAGTCTCCAAGTGATGGAAACATCAGCTGCAGAGGTAAAGGAGCCGAGCACTGCCGTGACAGCAGTGGCGGTGATGAATGATTTATGTCCGGCAT
Organism: Dolichotis patagonum; assembly: GCA_004027295.1. Lineage (NCBI taxonomy): Eukaryota > Metazoa > Chordata > Mammalia > Rodentia > Caviidae > Dolichotis > Dolichotis patagonum. The sequence goes on along the minus strand of PVJX010001164.1, from coordinate 73,768 downwards.
AATGGTTACATAAGCAGCTGTTACATTTTAAAAGCATCATGCAAACAATATGAAACATTTATTTAAGTGGTTCTGCACTATGGGGAATTTGATTTAATCAGCCCTTATTTCTGTTCTCATTAGAATGAAGTCTGGCAGCTCTAGTAGACAGCCCTGCCTCCGTTCAGTTCAGTAGCTTCCAGCTACCGAAAGCAAATATTTTTACTGTGCCACAATTAAACATTTATACAGCACCCGGCTCCCCATCTGGCCTGCGGATGAGAAGGGAGAGGCAGCGATCTCGTGTCGCAAAAATCTTGTGCAGAAGAGAGAAAGAAACACCCCCGCATCTAACAGAATTAATAAACCATCCGGAGAGCCCATTGGAGAACGAAAAAGTTCACCGATTCATAAAATTTCTCTGATGTGCTGTGAGCTGTAGGTAGGCAATCTGAGGATTCTCTGAGTTGGCTTTTCATCTCTACTATTCTGGGCCAAGTGGGATTTTGTGTTTTTTATTAGAATGCTAATACTGTCACAACTCAGAATCTATGGGTGATGCTAAGAAGATTTTCTGAAGATGATGTGATTTATTTGAAATTCCACTAAGATTTGCATGCATTATATCATCCAATTCACTGTAGCTGTTCCCTTGGAGAGACGAGGAAGAGGAGCCTATAAGGGGTTTTATTCTATTGAAACAACTTTATTTCTTAATCTAGGTGGTGGTACATAGATATCTTGTGTCAGCTCTATCTTTTTTTGCATGTTTTAAATAACACATAATACAAATTGAAGAAAGAAAGTAAAAAACAGTTACTAGGTGTTAGAGCCATAAGACCAAAATTCTGGTCGTGGCTCTACCATGACTTTGTAAACACTTCATGCTACTGACTTTTCTGGGCCTCAGTTTCTCTGTCTATAACATAGCAGCAGTAGAGCAGTACTCCTCAAAGTGCACGCCTTGGAACTCTTCCCAAGTGATAGCCCTTTAAAATAAAGGGTACAAAGGTTAGGATGGCTTGGGAAATGCTGGATACCCTCTGTCCTGTGGGAAAATCATACAGTGTGAAGGTTCCGGGAAGTTCTGTGGCAAACAAGTCTGGCTATGTTAAATATTTAGTAGCATCGTGAGGCCCTAGCGTTCTGTAAGATAAATCTGGGGCCCTGTTATTCTAGATTATCTCAAAGATCCCTTTTGATTCTAGGTTAAGTCAACCAATTAGGCTGCCTTCCCACCTCTGCACAGGACAATCTCTGGCCATTCTTGGAACAAAACAAGTGGACATCCCAGCCGAGCACTGCACTCTGTATGCGGCAGCTGGACGCCCTCTTTTCTGTCCATTTCCTCCTCTCCCTGCCCCTGGGCTCCCGCCCTCCCACTGCTCAGCACCTCTTGCTGAGTGGGCCTCTGGAATTCGTGGATCTGCCTCTTTCATCTCTTTGACTTCCCAAGCCCAGGAGCAGAACTTGTCCTTGCCTGTTGATGACAATGAGCTGATACAGATGAGGAACAGAGAGGCTGTGTCACTCTGCCACCACCACATAGCTATACAGATGGCAGAGCTGAGACCAGAGCCACATTTCCTTCTCCTTGTCCTCAAATCCAGTTTACAATCTGCCCCTGCTCAGTTTAAGCATGCATGTCCTTGTATACTATCATGACACTGTTTTTCTTGTTGGTTTATGATTGTTTTCACTTCCACCCCAGGAAGAGTATCATCTCTTTAGAGGCAGAAGTCACGCACGTGTGCAGGGGAGCCCAAGGACAGCATGGTGCTGAAAACACTGCCACCGCCAAGTCAGCGAGGGTCCCGACTATTGCTTGTTCTCCTTGCTAGACACCAGTCCCCCATCCTCTCTTGAATGATGCGGTCACATCATTTATTGGTACAAAGCTGTGTGTAAACCTCCCTCTCAAATGTGGGATAATTCAGAAGTCCAGGACCACATCAGCTCTAATCTAGGGGTCTTAATTATTCAGACTGGGAAAAATAATAAAACCTTGGTTAACTGGGATCCTAGAATGCCATGGTAAAGAAAGAAACTCTTGCTTTTTAAAGATTTGTTTTTTTAAAAAGTGCATTTTGAACAAAAATATCATTTTCCAGTAATTCCTCTTGTGGCTAGGAAACAAGAGAGACCATGACCAAGGTCGCTGAGGGTGTGAGTGACATAAGTTTGCTCCATGGGCAATGTCTCTGCCCTGGGGACATCATATCACCTCCTGTCCCGTCCCAGGTTCTCCTTCTCCGAGCTGATCCACAGACGGGTTTGCTGTGACCTAGGATACAGATTGTTCCCTCTAAGATGGTTTTCCAGGCAAGGAACATCCATCCACCAGATGGCAGTGTGCCTGTGACAGGTCCATGCAACGCCTGCTTAGATTTGCTGCATTTAAGGTGTGCATGTGGGTTCCTGCCCTTTGGGACTACCGAGCCCTTGCATTGTGGCTGGTCTGAACTGAAATATGATATAAGGATAAAACACAGGCTGACTTCAAAGAGAGAACATGGAGAAGAGGAGGAGGCAGAGGAAGAAAAGAAGACAGAAGGGAGGAGGGAGGAAGAAATTGCAAAAATCTTCATGATTATTCGTTTTACTTTGAAATGACTGAAACTAATTTTAGACATATTGGCTTAAGTAAAACACTGCATCAAAATTTATTTTTGCCTGTTTGCTTTTCCATTTTGACGCGGCAACTAGACAATGTAATATTACCCATGAGGCCTCACTGCAGTTCTGTTGGGCACAGAAAAGAGACCAAGTAGATGGGAAGGGTGGCAGGGGGAAGCTGAGTCAGCTGTTACACTTCTGCATGAGGTGGCAAGCATGTGGACTCTGGAAAATGACCATAAAAGCCTGGGCTGTGGCCCTTTCATTTATTTTGGAGCCATGATTTAACCATATGAAGTGTCATTTTCCCATCTGCAAATGGACATAAAAATGCTACCCTGTCACTCAGACATTGAGAAGGTTACAGGTGGGACAGCCATAAATCACAGTCAACTCAGAGCTGCATCCCAGTGCAGTTATGAACAGCATCCCTCTCAGATAACTTTACAAGCAAAAGCAATAAATTACATGGTTTTCCTAGGTAAGTGAGGGCAGGCATAGTAAGCACCTGGCACTAAGTGCATTGTTTTTTTGTGTGAAAAGATCATATAACTCAAGGAAGATGGCGACTTTCTTCTCTATAATTCCACATAACTTCTGACTCTGAGTCCCACTTCTGCTTGAAGCAGAAAATATGCCTTAGTCATTTTCAGATACATTCAATTTTTTCAGAATTATATTCAAATCAAGAGTTTGTTTTCATTCCTTTTTCCAAAGCAGCATCGACACTAGGACAGGTATAACTTATGCAGGGCATAGCACTGAGCAGGGAGAAGATATGTGATCATGGCTCCATTTCCCCTGATTTTGTTTCTCCCCTTCTGTGGTAAATTTGTTGCTGATGCCATCAGCGTCTTGCCATGGTCCACAGCCCTGTGGCCACTATGGGACCCCCAAACTCTCTGGGGTCTCTGCATGTCATCGCTGGGAACAAGCCAGTTTCATTTTCCAAGGTTGACACTGGAGGCAAATTGTCTTTCTCCTCTTCCTCAGCTCCTTCCTTCCATTCACTTAAACAAGGACTTTTCTGTTTCAGGCTCAGAAAAACCCATTCATCCAGTAGCACACAGACTTTGCATCTGCTTGGCCCCAATTCTTTTGCTATGTTTATAAGATATAGAGATAAATAAGAAATCCCATTAAGGAAAGCATAGTCTTAACCAAGACATTTGCCCAAATTATCAAGCAAGAAATGATCACCTTCAGGAAAGAAGTATGAATAAAGTTCTATCTATGGGAACTGTTACTGTGGAGACAAAAGCCAGACTGAAGAACTTAGAGGGATAGGATGGTGTTAAGCAGTCCTGAGGGCACCTGGCCATGTGGAAGAGGATCCAGTGATCCAGCAGGGGTCAGTGCTTGTAGAGGGCTCCACATTCTTGGGAAATAAGTGAGTCAGTGGTTCAGTCTGATTGGAGGGAAGATTGTTAATGAGGAGACATCAGAGAGAAGAGTAGTCTTAAAGTCCCTGGATAAAAGCAAGCAGAATGTGGTCCCATTGGTATGGTTTTCAAGTAGGGAAGTGGCTAGGATCAGAATTGTATTTTGAGTTGTTTAAAAGAAACTTTACTGAAGTTCATTTCAGAGGCGTCAGGTACCAATGGGATATAAGAAATTAGAGAAAGAGGGGCAGATAAAGATGGCTCTGAAGCTGGGAGTCAGTGGGGAGTGAAAAAAGAAGTGTGGTGCTTTTAGAAGCCAGAATTTAGTTTGGCATTAAAAAAGAAAGCTCCCATGATGGACATCAGGAGTTTCATGGATTGCCTGCTTGTCCAAAGGAAGATGTTGGGCAGGTGGCAAAGTGAGGTGGGACAGGTCAATCAGAGAGTCATGTTATTTTAGGGAACTAGGATAGGAAAAGAAAATGAAAATCAGTCAGGTCAGTGTATCAGTCAGATTCTTAACAGGAAGCTGATGCCAGGCTATTTGAGAAAAGTTTACTAACGAAAAGACTAATGATAAAGGTGTCAGTGGGGTGCAGAGAAAATGTCAGTGGAAGTTTGAGACTGGTGCCAGCATAGCAGAAACTCTCACTATGCCTAGACCAGAAGAAACTGAGGGAAAGCCCACTAGAACTCAGAGGACGAGTGTGGTACGGAGCTGGGCACCCTAAGGGACTGTAGCCTTCTGTTTTAGTCACTTTCTTCATTGCTAAAACTCAATACCCAATACCACAATGTAAAGGATGAGAAGTTTATTTTGGTCCACAGTTTGGGGCGATTTCAGTGCACAGTCAGCTGGTTCCAAGGCAGGACAGAGGGACACAGCAGATGAGAAGCTGCTCAAGGCAACCAGGAAGCAGAGGGGAGTGAAGGGAGGAGCCAGGCAAGATAAAGTCTGCCAGGCCACGCCCCCGGTGACCAACCTCTTCCAACCAGATCCTGCCTTCTATCAGCAGCCAGCTATAAACTCATCAGTGGATTATCCCAACCCCCAATCCCACTGCCTCTCAAAAACCCCACTGATGAGCACATGAGGCTTTAGGAGTCGTCTAGATATGTAACACCTTCAGCCAAGGTGACCTCCCAGAGACAGGGCCTGGGAATCCATGCTGGCTCCCCACTGACAGGAGTAGATCCTGGGACACAAATGGAAGACTTCAGCAAAGCAGCCAAGGTCTGTGTTGTTAGACAGGAAGAGGCTCACTAATTCCTCAGGAGAGAATGATTTCTGGATGTTTATTCTTTTATTCAATAACTCTGATTAGGTTTCTTTCTTATTACACATGTAGTACATGCTCATCATAGAGAAATCAGAGGCTACAGACAAGCAAAAGGAAGGAATTAAAAATCAGGAGGACTCCTGCTTGTCAGATAAAATCGCTGCTTACAAACAACCAGTTATTCTAGACTTTTCTGCTAATGTGTAGAGTTTACATGTCTTTTTATGTTCGTATGTATAGATAGTGTCACTTTGAACAGCTTTTACATGGCGGTAGCACTCTTTATTTAAATAACCCCTCTTGGTGGAAATTCCAGTTGTGCTCCACATTTTAGCAATACCGTGTCCCCGTGATCAAATACTTACATCCCCTGCAGCTTAGTCTTTAGAAATAGACGCACTGGGGCAGAAAGGAATAATTGTTTTTAAAGATCTTGTGGCATAGTCTAGGATTAACTTTTGAAAGAGAATATAATGGAAGAGTTACAGGCTTCTTGACCAAACCAGTTCAAGAAACATTAAAAAATCCAGGCAAATTACTTAAACTCACTGGACTTCGGTTTACACCTCTAAAACGGCGATGCAGTAGATATATGTGCTTCACAGGAATGTTGTTTGGATTGAGTTATTAAGTGTGAGGTGTCTAGAACAGAACCTACACATGGTAAGAATTCAAAAATTAGCTGTTATTGTCAAAAGCTTTCCTAGGAAAATATCAAGTGGTCAAACATTCTCCATGTTAAGAATAGAAATGAGATGTAAAAATGTCTCAAAAACTTCAGAGACATCCAATACCAGCCTAGTTGTGAACTGAAGCAGACAGTAGAGAAGGACGCTCTGACGCGGCTAAGCTCTAGTTTCCAAGACCAACAGGATGTTCTATCTGCACATAATGAGTCTCTCCCATGATCTTTCCAAACATTACTCCTTAAGCTGATTTTTAGGAGGAGTAGAAGCAGTGAATGCCTGGGCCTGGACACCGGGTTTTGTAGAAAGCTGACTGAGGACCAGTCCATATTCTTTGAAAGGGACCAAGTCTGCAGAGCTATGAGCTGCCCAGCGGCTTTGCCTGTGGACAGAAGGACCCTCTCGCCTCCTGAGTTGTGCCTCAGGGTCATCTGAGGTCTGGCTTAAGCCTCAAGAGAGCAGACTAGATCCTCCCCAGCCTGCTCATCGTGAATCTAGGACACAGGAAAAAAGGAAAGAGGAGCGAGGACAGAGGAGGAGGGAGGAAGGAGAGAGGAGCGATGAGTGAGGGAGGGAGGGAGAAAAACAGTGTACAAGAGACAGACAGACCAGGGGGCAGTTTGGGGACATTTGGATGGTAGACTTCGGGGACATTCAGGAGGCTTCTGGAAGGCTTGCCCTCACTCTCCTCACCTCAGCCTCCCAGGCATTCTAAGCAGATGTTTTGGCTCTTGGCCTCCGTTCTCCTCTTCTGTCTTCTGTCTAGCGCCTTTCATAAGCTAAGCCCCCACCTTGCCTATGAGCTTTGCAATGGCCATTCCCGCTGGCTGGAATGCTCTTCCTCAAACATCCCAGGCCTGGCAACTTCGTGTCATAGAGATGACCCCTCCACATGGAGTCACTCTTGGTCAGTTCCTCCTTACCCTCTTCCACTGGGAAATCTGCTCAGTGGGAGCCCTTGGGGACAGGGAAACAAGGCTGAAAAGACTTCTCATGGAATTCACATCCAAGTGAGAAGAGGCAGATAACAATCAAATATAGGTCAAGAGATTATCAAAATGCTCCATGGGGAAATGACACTGGATGACAGGATGGCAAGGCTTAAACCCAGTGGTCAGAAATCCCTCTGAGGAGAAAACATTAAAGCTGGAATCACTCAGAAAGAAGGAACCAGCCTTGTTCGCCAGAGAGGCTGCTGTAGCAGTTCTCACCCTGGGTCATTTGTCCGGGGACACTTGTCACAACTGGGGTGTGGTGGGGGTGGGGAGGTTGCCTCTGGTACTTAGTGGTAGTGGCAGGGATACTGCTACCTGTCACAGTGTGCAGGACAGTCCCTCACAACACTGAAGTGTCTCTCTCGAACTTGACTAGTATTGTGTTTAGCATCCTGGGCTGCATGATTAGGAATCCAAGGATGGGAACACATAAAGGGAAATATGGGGAAGAGTCAGAAAGCAGATGAACAAGTACAAAAATAAGAATAAATTAACAGGACACTTCCCCAGCTTTCCTCTACCTTGCCCATACTCTCCTCACTTAGAAAAACAATGAAATAACAATCACATGAGTTAGTTCAATGGTGTTGGCTCAGGTTAAAAAAAAAAGAATATGACAGTAAATACAAAAATATCAAAATTTACCTAAAATAATAACATTTATGAATTACTAATAAATTCAGAAAGTTTGTCACTCAAAATTCATTCAACAAACCTTTGCTGAGCATTTACAATGTGCTGGATATCGGAGACTTTACCACACAAGAGAGACCTTTCTCCCCATTTCCACCTCTCCCTTTTCTCATCATGCACAAAAGCAAGAAGTACCCAGGGCGGGGGAAAGCCTGGGAAGATTCACAACATTTATTTTTACTCCAAAGAACACTCATCAAATTTTTAGTAGAAGAGCTCCAGTAGGTTTTGATACAGCGAATAATGATTTCTTTCTTTTAAACACACATACACATCTTGGAGGCGTTACTCTCTCAGACAATTCTGCAACAGTGCACATCTCTGTTTGACTCAGACGCTAAAGACAAAGAAAATGAGGTCAAAGAAGCATTGCTCCGGCCCTGGTGACTCGGGCTGGGGTGCAGGGGTTCTACAGTTAGAAAAGTTAATTCGATGAGATGTGCCCATTCTTCTGTTTTTATAATCATTCTCCTCTTGGTTCCTCTGGTGCTTCCATTTATGTGAAATTAGAGTAGGAATAATTTATGTGGTGCTTTTTGACTTTTACAAATCATGGATTAATTAACTCAGTGAATCCCTGAATTTTCACAACGTCCTATAACACAGCTGCTGTTATCATTACTCTCATCTTGCAGACAAGGAGACAAAGTCTTGGAGGGGCTGAGGGCCACGCCTGAAGCCTAAATGGGTAGATGACAGGATGTGAGTGCTTCGTTTCTGACTTAAGGCCTGGTGTCTTTTCTAGCACCATGCAGCTGCAGCCAAGTGCTGTGACATTTTAGTTGTGAAGAGCTATGTTTAGAAAGGTTTCAATTATAACAGGAAATGACCACACGGAGTACCAAGGAATGACCAATTGGAAAATGTCCCTTGCAAATTCAGCCTTCTGTCCCCAGGTAGAGGACCCTGACAGACTAGGCCATCTTCCTCCTGCCAGAAACTTGCAGCCTCCATGGGGCCTTCCAAATGCAAATCTGCCCTGGTCTACTCCCTGGAGCTCAGCTAATTTCATCTGTAGGCCACTACCTACATATCCACCCACCATCGCTCATCTATTCACTCATTCAACAGATCTGTTTTTAAGCACTTACTATGCGCCATGTCCTGCGCTAGCATGGGGTTATAGCAAAAAGTAACAATTTCACCGACAGTGCTTAGTTTACCTACTAGCAGGTGTGTGGATGTAGGATGTGAGACATGATAAACACATACAGTAGTTTCTTCTTATCTCAGGTATTGCTTTTTGTGGTTTTAATTACCTGCCCTCAACAGCAATCTGAAAATATTAAGTGGAAGATTCCAGAAATAAATGATTCATAAATTTTAAACTACATACTGTTCTTAGTAATGTGATGAAGTCACATGCAACCCTGCTGCAGGATGTGAATTATCCCTCTGTCCAGCGTATCTACCCTGTGTATATTATCCCCTCAATGGTAATTCAGTAATTGTGTTGAATGTCAGAACTGTTGTCACATTATCACGGTGCTTGTGCCCAAGTAACCTTCATTTAACTTAATAACGGCTCCAATGTCCAAGAGAAATGGTGCTCGTATATGCCATTAAATACTTCCTTTAAGTGAAGCGGTGAAATTTCTCAACTTGATAAGGAATGAAAAAAAATTTTATGAGGTGGTTGCTCAAACTGATGGTAAATACTGTGACTAATTTATAAATTAAACTTTGTCAGAGTCATGTATGTATAGGGACAAAGCATAGCACATACAGATTCAGCACCATCCATAGTTTCAGGCATCCACTAGGGGCCTTGGAATGCACCCCAGGGACAGGAGGAGTTACCACAAGGAAACGCAGAGTGCGCTGGATGGTATCAGGTGCTGGGTGGAAAATAAAGCGGGAGTTCATGGAGCAGGAGGTGGGTGGTGTGAATTGGGGGTGAGGGAAAATGTGTTTAGGGTGATCAGGAAAGATCTCATTGCGAAGTAGGTTTCTGAGCAAACAGAAGGACTAAAGAGTCACATGGGTGGAAGGGGAGAGGGGAAGCTTCCCAAGCAGCGGCCCACACAGAGGCTGGCAGGCAGGGCGAGGAAGAGGAGAGAAAAAGCAGGGAGTTGGTGCTGGAGAAGGCGCGCTGTCTCCATTGCACCGCCAGAGGGAGCTACATTCCAGGTCTCTCCGTCCTAGAAAGTACTACAGGGATTTCCAAAAAGGGCTGTTTGTTCTTTGTTTTTTCACACTTTTCTAGTGATCTCCTGGGGATAGGTGTTCAGAAATCAAACTTCTAGAGCATTTCTGCACATTTTAAATATTAAGAGTCACTTCCTAAAGCTTTCTTATAGCATTTTTCCGTTGTCCCCAAATAACAGGTCTTCCTAGATTATTTACGGCCCACTACTTGAATGCCCAGCAGCCGCCCCTGGCTATCAGAAATGTGATCAGCTTTTTGGTCTGGCATTCAAGGCTTTATTGAGCACATTTTCTCCTGTTTTCCCCCTATACAGAGTCTACCTGCTTCTTCAGCAGACATGGCAGAGGGCTCCGCAGAAGCCAAACAGCTAACAACTGAAGGAAGCTAATCTGACGGATGCACCTGAGTCAAACTGCACGCTGAGGCTTGCCTGGGAGCTCAATGATCAGCCATACCTGTAACCTTTAGCGCCTCAGTAACATCTTGCTTTTCAACTGTTTGTCCTTTCACTGGCTCCGACATTCATTCATTCAACAAGCATGGACCATCACTTGCTAAGTACAGGCTTTCTGCTAAGAACTAGGGACCCTACAATGTGAGACTATGCCCCAGACCTCAAGATGGAACATTTTGGAAGGTTTCTGTTTTTTTTCTCTCTCTCGGAATCCTTCCTATCTCACCGAGATTCCACCCTCTCAGAGCCTGGTCAGCTCTCTCCAGCAGCCTGTACAAACATACTCTCAGCCTATTGTTAGCAGTTGATCATGTCTCACCTCTGCTCCAAAACATAATAATAATTTGATAAAATCTAACTTCCTTAGCCTGGTCTTCAAGCCTTTCTCCTAATGACTCCACTAAATACGTCCTCCTCCTCCTCCTCGAGGTCTTCCAGGCATGCTCATTTCAGGTTGAAGCAGAGCCACAAGGACACACACACACACACACACACACACGCTCACGCTCACACTCCTCCCAGGCTGGCCTCTGCCAGAGCAGCCGTAGTCCCTAGAAAACGAGAATCTGGTCTTCAAAGACACAAAACCCTGAGTTTGAACTGAGGTTCTGCTAGGTGCTGGCGATGTGGCGATCTCCCTCCTTTTTGAATCTTAGCGTCTTTATCTGTAAAATGGAGATCATAATCATGCTTGCCTTCAGGCAAAGGAGAGGAGATAGTGGGAGGATTAAAAAAATGTAAACAAATGCTACAGAGGAACTCTAGCACTGAACCTGGTCCACAGGAAGCTCTGGGAAATTAGCACCTCCTTCACATGGGCCCAGGGATGTGTCTGGGAGCTCTGTGAGGGCGGCAGAGATTTGCTCCCCACAGGAGCACTGGGATCTGTCAGAGCCCGCAGCAGAAGAGTTGCTTAATACAATTTTCCTTTGATCATCCGTATTTGTCCTGAGAGAAAAATCTTTCAACCAAGAATAGCTAGGGGTCCACTAGGGGGCACTGATAAGGATAAGGCAAAACTGGGGAGTTACACCTGTCTTCATGGGGGGGTCCTGTTTAACGACCTTCCCAGGCTTCTTTGTGCATCTGCACTGAACCTCAAAATCCTCCTGACAGATTCACTCCTATGACGTTAAGTTCTTTTTTATCTTGGTGCAAATAATTTATATTTTCCCATTATAATTTAATTTTCTCCCTTCCTCCCAAACCAGAGCACTTTCCTATGGAGATGTGGGCCATTGTTTGCATTTATAGCATCCTTATTAATCCTGCCCTGACCTCTGGGCTCAGAGCTCAGCCTGGGGAAACAGCTAGAGTTCCCTTTCGGCAAGGCCTATTAAAATGCTGTGCTGTTAATTGGTCTAAACAGAAGATGAGCTAAGGAAGAAGAAGAAGAAAAAAGAGGCAGCTTTTTATTCCACTTCAGGGTGCAGGAAGGACACACAGGAGTGCATCTGGGTTGATGAGGCCGGGGGGTGAGGAAGGATGGTTAGGGGCTTGCACCCCTCCAGTGGCTCTGCCTGGGTTCTGGTTGTTACACTGAAGCTTAGCACACAGCAGAAAACATTGTGAATTCAGATTTGTTCATTGGTAATCTGGCCTCTAAAAATGTTAGCCAAATACTCCTAGCTAATCTTTTGGCTACTTCTTGTATATGAGCATTTTGTACGCTTCAGCCACTGGTAAGTCCATTCTGGGTGTTAATTTCCCAAATCCTCAAAACAACTTAGAAAAAAACTTATTTTTCCCAATTTACAGATGAAAATGTTGAAGAACAGTAAGTGTGAGCAACTCAGCAAGGCAAACCAATGTGAAGCCTCTAGAATGGGTACAAGATACCTTGTTCTCAGTGGAAGCCCCGGGACCATGGTTTAATAAAAGGGGCACAGGTTGGGTGCCAGTCTCCTGTTCCTCTTGGCTTGGAGCCCTTGTATCACTCAGCCAACCCTAAATGGCCATTCTGCTGGTAGACGAGGGATTGGACCCCAGACTGGTGGTGCAATCTGTACTCCCAACCACTATACAACACAGCCTCTGCCAGCTTGCTCATGGGGAATTTTTGCCCAAGTAATGAAAGCTGAGACCTAAGCCAGGGGATGTAGAAGTGACTCAGCTTTGTTGGTCTGTTAGGAGCAATGGGTCAGGCAAGTTCCCACTGAGACTCCAGGTCTAAGGCCTGAGAGCAATACTCGAAGTCTCAAGACCTTGAAGACAAGCATTAGGGAGTCTCCTTATGCATTTGTGTATTTAGAAACCTACTCCAAGCCATGGAAGATCCCAGAAGATGCAGCGAAGCTTAAGATTTCAACCGTAGGGAATTGACACAGTGGACAAAGAATGGCAGAGTTTATGTCTCTGACCCACTTCTGACTACTTGTGTGACATGCACACACGCACATGCACACACACTCACACACATAGAGCAGCTCCTGCTTCTGTGGACGCTCACTACCTTGAGACCCACCTGTCTCAGCAGCCTGCTCTACTACTCACAAGGCCTGAAGCACATCACCTAGGGAGAGGAACAGGGTTCCCAGGAAGAAAGCAAAGCTTAGCTGTTTGCTTACGCCCAGGGGAGCATGTTTTGTTGATGGTGACCTCAACAAAACGTTGAGGAGTAAAATGTTTCTGGAGCACTGGAATGTCCCTCCAGTACCTTCCTTTTTACTTAAAATACTCCTGCAAAGAGACTCACAGTCTGCCTGATCTCTTTCTCTTTCTCTTGTGTTTGCTTCGTTCTTTTCAACTGAGATTTTTTTAAAAAATAGGAACTGCCCAGATAGCTGAGAAAGCATTCTTTAAGAAGCCCGGGAACATTTAAAATACCGTTTTTCCTTTTTGAAAAACCAAGCCAAATCAAACGAAACAAAACAACTCCAAGATGAGGCCAATTATTTTCTCTCCTGGCTGAGAAGGACAGGCCTGTATTTGAAGTGTGACCACTTCCTCTCTGACCACTTTGCATGGTCTAGGGGAGCAGCTGGGGACCAGTGTGGTTCTACCCCCCAGTGTAGGGTGCAAGATAATTTTGCTCACACTCTGGGAAATCCCAGACACAAGGCTCCTACTGAATTACTGACCAAGAGCACTTTCAAGAAGCATTTGGTGACAGCAGATTACAGACAAGGGTCTAGCTGAGCCTGGAGATTCCCCAAGGATTAATGAGCTCACAGCAAGCGGCTCATCTCCTTTCAATGGTCCTGCTCTAACAGAGGCCCCCAGGAGCTATTAACCGTTCTACAGGCAGTTCTCTGCCGGCCGATAATTCCAGTCATTTTCTATCATCCAGTAGCCCTCTTTCATCTGACAATTTCCTCCTGCACTTGATACCAACTGCTATTGACTTCTGGGAGTTTCAAGATGACAACAATAATCAGATGACATCAACAACAGCCCGTGCTTGCATTCTTACCTCAGAAGTTACTCTAAATGCCTTATGCATATTATCTTCCTTAATTCCTCTTGAAAATTAGAAGCCATTGTTCTCCCTACTTTATGAAAGAGAATAAACATTGAGACTTGGAGAGATTAAGACATTTGCCTTTGCTGTGGCAGTGTTTTGAGCAACTCTGTGACCCATACCCGTAAGTACACTATGATAAGTTAGGAGCCCAAGCAGGAATGTGACACATTTTCCGAGTCAACCCTTGTTCTAACAGTGATTTCTGTGGAGTTTGATTTGCCCTTAGCAAGCATATAGTCCAGGTGGAAAGGCAAGACTAGCAAATGTAAAAGGATGACAGAAACACCCAAGATGGACTCTAAGATTTGTTCTGTAAATTACAAATTTGCAAAACTGTGCTTTTCAAAGTGCACTGTATAGAAAAGTAGTTCCCTGGACTAGTAATATGTATTTTAAAAACTACTCAGTAGTGACATTTCTTCAGTGCTGCATTCAGCTAAGCATTGTTAGTTTTGTTTCTTTACTGCAGGACTTCTCAAAATCTTTACTCTCCTAATCTGCATGAGACTTTCAGTACTGCATTTTCTTATTTATAAGATGCCATCAATTATAGGATATACCATTTATCCAATAACTAATTTCCCAGGTTATAGGCATTTTCCCATTTAAGTATACACCCATGTGCCACATAATAAAGTTTGATAAACACTAGACCAAATGTTTTTAGTGGGTCTAAAAGACTATATCACTTAGTGACATCATAGCTGTCACAGATTATGAATACACTCTAGGATGTTTATGCAGTGATGAAACTAACCATATATTTCTCAGAAGTTACTGTTCAGTGCATGATTATTTCCATCTATCTATATCTGTCTATATATCTCAAATGTAAGTCATGTGCTCATTTCTAAAACGTTAATATGTGATAATAAAGAAATTTATAGTAGGCAGCATTTCCTCAAGATTGTGGACCAGCTAACCATCTATGTTAGGATGGGGAATTGGGGAATATTAGAAAAGGCTTGAGGAACACAGGCTGAGGAGACAGCTTCCTTAGAGCTGGGCAGTCAAGAAGACATGGGCTCAGAGTCTTAAAAGTGAGTCTTTGAGCCTTCAAGAAGATAAAAGGAAAGAAAAAAAAGATAGATGGATAAATGGAGTGGAAGAGATACAGAGAGAGAGAGAGGGAGGAGAGGGAAAAGGATAGGGAGAGGGAAAAGGAGGAGAGGGAGAAGAAGAGGGAGAGAGAGAGAGAGAGGGAGGGAGAGAGAGAGAGAGAGAGAAATCAGGCAGATATAGGCTGCTTCCTACCCTCTGCTTTGCATCTAGACGAGAAGTGGCCTACAGGAAGAGAAGGAGGATATTCTCAGGACATGCTGCCCCACAGTCCTCATACCCAATACAATCATCAATTCCACCAAGATCAAGTGTTGCATATCATTGATGTGCCAGATATTGTGCAAGGACTGGAGATATTATAGGGAACAAGAAGAACCACCTTTACCATGGGATCACACAGTCTATTACACAGAGAATGAAACCAGCAGCTGCAATGAGGCTAGTTGGGGTTATCATTGGAGAAACACCATTGAGAGCCCATAAGAGGAAGCCCTCCGGCCTGGGAAGTGGTCAGAAATGACTTCCTGGAGGAAGAAGCTGTTAATGTGGGTCACATGGATAGGGAAGAGGCGAAAATAGCCATAGATACTATTCTGAAGATTGGGATTGGGAATGGGGTATTGGAAGAATACTTAGGACTTCGTGTTAGTGTGAACAGAGGCACTTGGTAGAAACTTGACATTAATGAGTGAAAGGCCAAGCAGCATCCATGGAGAACATGTGGACCTCACCTTGCAGGCATGAAAATGTAGTGTGGGGCTTGGGGTTTAAGACCATGCATTTAGGAGCCAGGCCAAGCTGAGTTCAAATTCCTATGACCACCTTTCTAGCTGTGGGACCCTAGACAAGTAACTTCCAGAAATAAGCCTCTGTAAAATGGGAATAATGGGAATAGGTTATACCTACTGCAGAGCCATGGTGAGGATGATATAAGACAGTGTGTGCCAAATGCCTTTCACTTAGTAAAAATATCACTAAAGGGATTTAAAAAATTTTTTTAAAAACAAAAGAAGGATAAAATTATACTTCAAAACAAAATAATAGGAAATTAGCACTAGTTAATATATTGCACATATTAAAAAACTACTTAAAAGTAGTTCAGATTACAAGATTTAGGCATGAAGGAAATGATTTTCACTGGTCTTTGAGTTGGACAACTTGGGCTGGAGTTTGTCTCCAGTACATGTCAGCTGTGGGCAAACTTCTGCATCTCCCCTGTCCTAAGGAGATGTTACCTGTGGCAATTTTCTCACCATACTGGAAAAACTGGAGTATGGGAAAGAGCTTTGGAAAAGATGATATTGGAAGAGAAACAAAATGTCAAAAAATACTAGAAGAGAATAACAAATACAGCAATAGACAACTGTGTTCAGAGAGTGGGTTATGGGTAATATTTTTACCTCCTTATCTTTCCACTGTATGTTTTATACCCTCATCCCTTGTGGGAAATTGCATATAAGCTTTATCTCCTATGACAAAAACTCAGTCCTAGGGTTCCTTAACACAGTACCTTGGCTCTGTCACTTGGCACCAACCCAACATCACCACCCTCCAGCATTATTGGTTGGCTGTCGTGCACATAGGCAGAAGGCTGCTACCCACCAAACACACCAACAGATCCCAGATTGCTTCCTTTCTCCAGTCCTTTACTTCTACTATTTGTTACATTATTTCATAGGGTGAGTATCCTATAAGCCAGAGGAAAACAATACAGACTATATTTATTGTTCAAAAAAAAAGCAACGAGTTATTTAAAATGGTGCTAGGCTGAGAGTAAGCAGACGCTCCCACCCAATTGGGGTTTTCATCTGGGATGTCCACTTCTGGGACCCTATGGGACTGCTGGTATCTATGGAAAATTGAGCACATAGCCACACATTCTTTTTGGCTTTGAACATTGTGGGTATAGAGGGCCTGGGGTTCTCCTTACACTAAATAGACATAGAAGTTTTTCTGTGGTATGACCCTCCTGGTAAGGCTCAGCCCTTGGAATAAAGAAGGCTTTGCATGAACCTCTGGGGTTGAACAGGAAGTAAAGTTCATTAATATGGGAAGGGTTAAAAGCAGCTTTTCTAGACTAATTGCTTTTCTGGATCTGGTCCTTGTTACATACTTTTATGGCTATTTTGTCTTGAACAAACTACTTTTTTGTTTTGGTCAAAGTCATTTCTAAATTAAATATGTGCAATTATGTCCTGCCATTTCTTGCCCAAATTCTCACCATAATCCATTAGGGATTATGATGTTTAGTTTAGAGATGAGAAAATTAAGGTACAGAGAAGCTGAGTAATGTGGCCACATTTAGCACCAGGAATGGGTGGGTGGAGATTCAAAACTGTCTGTTGTACTCGACTCTGTGCCCTCAAATGCTATACATGCAACCATGCCAACTTACTTTTCCTTATTCACTCAAAGACCTGGTCATTCTCGTGCAAGAGAATGCACTAGAATTTAGTGCATTGAACGTACATTCACTTTGTAGATCCCATATCAGTGATTTCTCATGAACATACCCTATATCTCTGTCCTGCCAATTCACTGTGCTGCCCACGAAATCTCCAATACCATAGTCACACAGTTTTAGGCACTTGTATTAAAGCCCCAAGTTTGTTATCTAGGAGGAAAACATAATAACTATAAACACAATCATCTTGTGTTTTAAAAACACCAGGATTTAAGGAAGTAAAGAGGAGACAGATAAAATTTGAGGAAGTGGATGGGAGTGTCCTGGCCACTGGGAAGTCGAGCCTGGGCACATGTGCATTTCAGCCTTTGGTGTCCATCTGGCTGTGGGACCCACCTTGGTGTTACCAGTTGCATGAGTTTCTGTGATGTCACCAATATAACAGCTGGGCAGAGGCTTGGTGCACAACTGGAAGGGGCTGTAAGGGCCAGCTTGTGATGAGAGCCCCTCTTAAGTGCCCCTGCTCCCCAGTTCAGGATACAGATGGCTACCATCCCTGGTTCAGGAGACTCACTGTTCAGTCTCAGACAGAATTAGGAGGTAAGAGCTAAAAGAAGTCCACATCAGTTATTATGAACTACAAGGATGACCCTGAGAACAGTGATCACACATGTTGGGTGATGGCCTGAGGTACCAGGAAAGCAGAAGGAACAGCGAGGGAAGGAGGCCTGTAGGACAACAGTATCCAAGTGATGCAGAAACACTATTCATTGTGGTCAGAGGAAAAGCAGCATAAATACCCAGTACAATCTGCCTCTATGTACCAAGAATATTCAGAACAATTCGACCCCATTATTATATATAATATTAATGTATCAGTTAAAATAAGGATGATGATGATAGTAATAATAATAATAACAATAATAATATATGTACTTTGTTGGCTCCCCTTCTGGGAACCTGTTCCAAGGAAATAATCAAAATACAGAAATAACAATTTGCGTAAAGATATTCTTTACATCCCTAACTACAACTGGGAGAAATGAACATAATCTTTACCGCAACAATTGGAAGATGCTTATGTAAATAGCAGTCTATTTACCTTCTAATCATTATGTAAACAGTAGAAATAATGTCATGAAGGGTTTGCATTAACAAGAGAACGTGGTTATAATACCATAATAAACCAACCAATATACAAGCACAAAACTTCATGTAGTCATGGTAGAACATATAAATAGCCACAACACTTTGTCAGTCCTCCATGAATAGGCAATGTTTGTGTTCACAGTTAGGCTCTCATCCTCAGTCCTCATCTGCCATGAGGTGATGAAGGAGGAAACCGGAGTCACATCTTCCAATGTTGGGACAGGAGCATGGGCTCCGGTGGATGGTCCCCAGGGCCAATCAGCTGCTTCCTCATTAGATTAGAAACTGGAAGCTTGGGAGCTGTTTTCTGCTATTCCATGTATCTCCTCTAAGACCTATGGCATCCATAGACCATATAATGCAAATGGCCTCACAGCTCATCATTCTTTGTTTCATTTTGTTCAGAGAGTTCCTGAACTACAGCTAGCACGGTAGGAGGAACCATTGACATTTAGAATGCAAAAGTCAAAATTTAGTCTATAGCTCAGTCCTTTCTGGTTTCCACATTGTTTGGCACTTACTACATTGTAGGGCCTGGGCTATGTAAGCACATTCAAAGATGAACCAGCCACCACCTGTATCCCAGAGGAACACTTGGACTTGTGGGTCTGAGACTGTTATGGCTTGTATGTAGATGTGCCCCCCGCAAAAGCTAATGCAGTCATAGGTAGGGTGTTTCAGAAGTGGATGGATATAGGGTGTGTAAATGTGGTTGAAGGGTATAATACTGGGATTATGGGTGTGTGATATTGGATAAACCCACTAATTGGCTTATCACAGTTCTGGGTGTGAGTAATGGGTAGCTCCACCCTAGGTGTAGATGTCACTACTCATAAGAGTTGCAGTTTAGATGGCATAAAAGGGAAAGAGAAGCTTGCTGCTGTTGCCTTCTGCCTGCCCTGCCATGGACTGTTCTCCTTGAGTTGTTTAATCAACTATGGTCTGAAACCTCTACAAACTGTGAGCAGTTTTCTTCTTCAACTTGTAGATTTCGGGTATTTTGTCCCAGCAATAAGAAAAGTAACTAAGCTAGAATTCTATGCACTCAAAAATTAGTGTTCTTCAAAGTTAGAATGACCACTTAATATATTTTCCAAATTGAGACATTTTTAAAAAGTGCTTTTTGACACATAATAATTGTGCATATTTAGGGTGTTTAATATAATAGTTTGAGACATATACACAGTATGTGGTGATCAAAACAGGGTAATTAGCATTTCTATTTCTTTAAATGTTTATCATTTCTTTGTGTTGAGAGCTTTCAAGCTCCTCTCTCTAGTTCTTAATAAGACATATAATAAGTGACTTAAACTATACCCACCCTACTGTGATATAAAGCACTAGAATTAATTACTAGAGTTTAACTCTAAGTGGGATGCTTGAGGAAGAAAGTGACAACCAGAAGACTGTCCTGGGATAATGTGAGGCCCTATGGCCACTCTACTTATAGTGGACTCACAAGCCAAGATGCACAGTCCAGCAAACCAAAGGAATAAAAACAAATGAGAATAAAAGTCAGTGGTTTCCCATAAATACATAAAAGAGGATCACATCCATAATGCACAGTTACACTTCTTACTGTTTCCTGTGCTTCTGAATTTTTCTAACTGAAAATACTCCATACCTCTCATGTCAAACCAGAAAAAAATTTCCTAGGACATCTGGCCCAAATGAATTTTCTTCCTTTCTTTCTGCCATTGTCTCCCTTTTTGGCTCCTAGATTTATGTTGCCTCTGTACCCCTGTCTCTTCAACTCTAGCTTCAACAATCCCATGGAGGAGAAGGAGGAAGAAGGGAGGAGGATCTGAGAGTCTAAGATCAAGTACTGTTTGTGGGGTAGAAAGGTGCAGGGAAGTCTATGTAAATATATTATATCAATTGTATTCCTTTACATGTACAACACACACACAGAGAGACACACAGACAAATAACAGTATTTTAATTTAATGATAAAACAAGTCTATAAGAAGGAGGGGCATCAAATCCTGACCATTAGTAAATACCTATTGAATTATATTTTAAATGTTATGACTTTAACAAAATCACACAACTTTTTTAAGCCTCAAATTTTTCTTTTGAGAAATAAGTAAAGAATGATTTATATGAACTAGGAATAAATGAATGAATGACACTATGGCAGTCACGGCCAACTGACTCACAGAAGTTGATGTCCCTGGCATTTATGCTGAGAAGTAACTATAAAAATCAGGATTAACTGCCCTTTTCTAATTGTCCTTGCAGCTGGAGGGCTCACCTGACCAGTCCCCACAGTGGGCTCTGAGGATAAGTAATACCTACTATTTCCAGGCCAACATTTTTTTTGCACCAACTGTTCAATCTCCTACATCTCTCCTACATTTATATCTCTTTGCCTCTCTAGCCTTCAGTTAACTGCACCTGAGAGGCAACTTCAAGGCTACAGGACAGTGTAGTCATAAGTTAGAATAATTTTGGTTCTCCAAGCAATCACTTGAAGAAGAATTTCCTAAGCAGAAATATCCATACTGCATTTTCCAAGAATAAGGAATGCAAAATTATTGGGCACAGGCATTAGGATCATGGAGTGGTTGCAACAACTAATTCATCTGGCTAACTCACTACCCTGTCAGAATTATTATATTAAGGTGAATTTGGTGGCTTGAAAGGTAGTCCCCCAAAGATATGTCCCTATCCAAATCCCAGGAATGCATATGATCTTATTAGAAAAAAGGATGTTGGCTGATGTAAGTAAGAATCTCGAGATCTTATTGGATTACCTGAGTGGGTCCTAATCCATGATATGTATCTTTATAAGAGACAGAAGAGTAGAGGATCCTGAAAGACGAGGAGGCTATGAGAGGATAGAGGCTAAAATCAGAATGTTGTAGCCACAAGGGAAGACACACCAGAAGTCCCCAGAATTTGGAAGGATTCTCCTCTAAAGCCATTGAGGAAAGCATTGAGGCCTTGATTTTGTACTTCTGGACATGAGAGAATGCATTTCTGTTGCTTTAATCCACTTGGTTTATAACAGTTTGCTCCAGGAAATATGTCAAATTGCCATAGTAAGAGTGTTCTGAGCCTAGCACAATGCTAGCCATAAAGAAGGCACTCAGTAAAAATGACTGCAAAAAATCATTCCCCAATGCCTCTAGGCGCCATGCTTCCTGAGAGAGAAGACACAGTTCAGATCTCCTTTGTTAATTCCTGGAAGATTCCAGGGAAGCTCAGAATAGTACTTGCACCCAGAGTAAGTGTAGGTCTTGAGACTTGCTGGGAGCAATCTTATTATTTATGGATGACAGATGTACATTTTCATTAATGTGTAACAAAAGACATTAAAAAGCCTCTCTCTGCAGCATCTCTTTTTAAACGCTTGCAGGAGGTAGCTCCTGGAACCCCCTGCTCCTGCTCCTGCTCCGCAGGCAGCCTGGGAACCAGCTTGAGGCAGGAGGTCCTGGTTCGGAGAATGTCTTTGTCACAGCACTGGTGGACAGAGTATCAGGAGACCATTTGAGTCACCCCAGGCAGAGGACTAAGGGAGGGTGTTAGGAAAACTGTCCTAGACCTGGTCAAGACAGGGCTGTGAAGTAACAAGCAAAGTGGAACCTATGGCTCAAGAGGTGTCTGTTCTCTAGATCACTATTCACATGTGGCCATTTACATTTAAATTAAAATGAAAAGTTTAGCTCTCCACTCACCCTACCCACACATCAAGTACTCAGTAGCCATCTGTGACTTGTGGCTATGGTGGATAGTTTAAATTTATAGAGAATTTCCACCATCACCAAAAGTTCTATTGGATCATGCTGCTCAGACAAGAAGGGGTACCTGTTCCAACTCTGTGAACTTACTGGCATTGTGACCTCAGACAGGAAAAGCTTTGTGTCTGCTTCAGTGTCTCCACTTATAAAAATGAGACTAGCTAGGCATGGCAGTGCATACGTGTAATCCCAACACTTCGAAGACTGAGGTAGGAGGATCATCACAAGTTGATGGTCAGCCTGGGCTACATAGTGAGTTCATAGTGAACTATATAGCAAGACCTTGTCTCAATAAAACAAAACAAAACAAAACAAAAAAAAACACAAGAATAGCCACAGTATTTGTTTCATAGGGTTAGGATAAATAAGGTATTATAGGCCTAGCACTTAGCATAGTGCCTGGCACTCCAGGTTAGTACCCAGTAATTGAGAGCTATCACTGGTAGAGAAATAATCCACAGAAAAGGAGTAAGATAAGGATGACATCTAGCTGACACAGGCTCCAAGCTGGGTTCTGCTATTTGTGAGAAGCTCTTTGATAGAAACCATTTATCATGAAATTTTGTCTTGGAGGGTTAGTCTTTATTTTAGGCAGATAATCAGAAATGTGCAAACATTTTATGCAAATAATATTAGTGAAGCAATGTTTATACAATTTGAGTTAGCTCAGCTTTCACCTGCCCAAGGCTAAAAATGAACAACTTTAATAATGATATACAAATGTTTGGCTCAGGGCCCTCGCTGCAGAGCTTTCAGCTTCCCACGGTTATTTCTGGGGGTTTTCAGGCAGAATCCCATGGGTTGAAGCTCTCTTTTGCTCTGCCCTGCTGGTTGGTTCTCCCACCTCAAATAGAGAGAGGACTGATTTTTGCGAGCGCCCTCAGATTCACTCCCCACTCTCTACCTGAAATCTAATCATAGGGGCCACAGCACCATGCTCCAGTTTGTTTACAGGATTAAGCCAGTGGGGAATCAGGTGATCAGGAATAGGGTCCCAGGAGAGTGAGATCCGCTATGCATTCCCTGGTTCCCTCAGTAAGGTCTCCTCAGGCAGGGGGCACCCCTCTCAAGGAGAATCTCCTGCTGAGGCTGGGCATAGCTCTCTTTCCCTCAGCTTAGCCCAGTGCTGCCAGCTCCTAGGGTACTACATTATTCCCTGTGGTTCCTGATATCCTGTCCACAGTCAATAGTTCCCAAAAGCAACTCAGGTTTCTGAAACTGAGTGTGTCCTCTGCATTGTTCTGGTAAACCAGTTCTGAGGAAGGAAAGAAAAAAAAGAAGGAAGGAAGAAGAAAAAACCTCCTGATTAATATTGTCGGTATGCTTCTAGTATAAAGGTGTAAATACTCCCACTGCTGTTGTGAACTCCCTTGTGGAGGCTCTCATGAAGCCAGTGAGTGTCAACTCCAGCACTGTCAAGGACCCTGACCAATGCTGGACTCTCCGTTGTGCTCCTGATGCAGCTGCCTTAGGTGATGAGGAAGGTAGGGGCCATTGGCCAAGGCTGTAGACAAGCAGAGGTGGAGAAAATCACTGTGTTTTTTGAGTTTAAAAGTAGCACTCCTTATGTTGTGGGTACTAAAAGCAATCCTGTGAAAAGAATTCCCTCAGCTTCCAGTGGCAGTACTGTCTCTTTCTCTCCAAGTCTCAAATTGGGCTGAGGAAGGGGTAGAAGTTGCACAATGCTATGATTCAAATATGATTTGAGTATGTCCTCCAAAGATGGAACCGAAAAGAAGTGGAGGATGGTGGGAGGTAATTAGACCACTGAGTCTAGTAAAATGACAGGAAAAGATTGGGGGTCAGGAAAAGATTAATGCTGCTCTTACAGAAACCCAGTTAGTTCCTGCAGAGCAATTGTATAAAGCTGTGAGCCTGATCCCCGAATCTCTCTAGCTTCCTGTATGACCACGCGATCTCTCCTCTCACATAGACAGCTGCCATAATACCATCCATCATGGAGTGACACATCTTGGGCCAAAGAAATAGGCTCACCCAATCTTAGATTTTCAGCCTACAAAACTGTTAGCTAAATAACCCTCTTTGCTTTGAGTACTTGTACTCAAGTTCAAGTATTTTGTTAGCACAAGAAAAAATGGACAGACACTCACCTATTGCCATCTTCTACTTTTATAGCTGTCCCATCTTTATTCCTAGGTCTGATCCCCAAACTGTGTCCTTACAGATCCCATCTCCCTTATTCCTATCTATTCATAAAAAATGACATCCAAGTAAGCATGTGGTTCAGGGATAGAGAGCAAAACATGTCTCCTGACTTCCACTAAGCACAAACAAAAATCTCTGTTCCTATATATCCACTAACATAGTGTCATGGTTTATGTCGGTGGCCCCCAGGCCTCATGTATTTACATTGTGCATTTGTGATTGGTTCATTGTCTAGTGCCTGGATTGGTGGTGTCAGTGCTACACCCTCCCAGGGGGTGGAGCCAGGATGTGATGTTATGGCAGGAAGAAGGTGTGTTTGCAGCCTCCATGAACTATGGCCCCGCCATGCCACCCTGCCTTGGAGCCAACTGAGTATGGACTGAAACCTCCAAAAACTGTAAGAAATAAACCTTTCCTTTCTCAACTTTGGACATCAGGTATTTTGTCTCAGTGATGAATAAAAGTAACTAAGACAGAATTTGGTACAGAGGAGTGGGGTCATTGCTGTGACTATATCTGACCATGTTTTTCAAGAGGCTTTGGAAATGGCTTGTGAGCAGAGTTTGGAAAGGTTTGGACTTGTCGCCTGGATACATAGAGCTGGAGCAGCTGAGGCTGTTCTGTAGAGGAGACTCTGGTCAGAGCTCAGGAGTCCAGAAGGCTGACAGAAAGCCTGATAGTAAAGACCAGGCTTGCGAGGTTTCTGCTGGGAAGGAAGACTGTATTTGTTGTTGGACTCCCTATGATGTGTTAAAGTTATGGCTTGGCAGAAAGTTTGTCTGCATTTTGCCATTGCCTAGAGACTTTGCCTGAGACTGAGATTAAGGGTAATGGACTGATTAATCTGGCAAAGGAAATTTCAAGGCAGTCAAACATTGAGGCTGTGGCATGGCTATTGTTGTTGGCTTTTAGCCAGCTTTATGTTGCTAATCAAGACCAAAGAGCCCAGGAGGATAATTTAAAACACCGTGAGTTTGGCCAGAGGGAAAACGCCAGTAAAGCTGTGGATTGTAAAGATAGTGCCGAGACTTTGATTGCTGAGAAGAAACAGAGAGATAAAAAAGATGGCCACCGGGCATCCCAGGAAGCAGCAAGTCTCTAGCCTTTGCAGCCTCCAAACTGCAAAAGTGAAAGAATTTTCTCAGATGAGAAAGCTTCAGAGCACCATGCTCCAGAATGGCACGGGAGGCCACATGAGGTTCCAGAATGGCGGCAGCCACATGAGGTTCCAGAATGGTGGCAACATAGAAAAGCTTTTCTTCACAATCAGGTTCACAGAGCCCAGCGATCTAGGCAATTGACCCCTACAGCTAAGAGAAAAAAAAGCCTGGCTACTGCTCCAGCTGGCAGCAGGCCTTGGCAGCATCCACATGGTGCTGATTTTAGGTGCAAGGAAAATGCACAAATTCTGAGGGTAAGATGGCTTCCACCTCAACTGCAAAGGGCCTGGGAGGCCAAGCAGTGTGCCCCTAATAGGGCAATATGTAAAGATGTAAGTGTGAAGCCAAAGGCACAGTGGAGACCCCAGAAGTTTGGAAAAGCCAAGAATATGGATCATCCAAGGAAAGCTGCAAAAACTGAGCAGAGAAGGTTTAAGAGAAAAGCTGTGGGAGCTGAAATCCCTGGAAGTACCGTGGGGGTGGACTTACCCAAGCCTTTTGGAGCTTGCAACCAGATTGCTTCAAATGCTGAGCATGGAACTCTAGGACTTAATGTTCACCCTGCTGGATGTTGGACTTGCTCTGTTTCCAATACTTTATATTCCCCGTTTGTAACTTTTGGAATGGTAATGTTTATTTTGTGCCTTTGCATTTCAGAAATGTTTAACCTTGTTTCACTTGTATAGGAGGTTACAGTTAAGAGTTTGCCATAGATATTGGAGGAGACTTGGGACTTGGACTTCTCAGCAATGCTGAAAATGTTTGGCAACTCTTGGAGATGGACTAAATGTGTTTTGTATGAAGGTTGTACATGAGTCTTTGGGGGCCAGGGGTGGAATGTCATGGTTTATGTCGGTGGCCCCCAGGCCTCATGTATTTGCATTGTGCATTTGTGATTGGTTCATTGTCTAGTGCTTGGATTGGTGGTGTCAGTGCTACACCCTCCTAGGGGGTGGAGCCAGGATGTGATGTAATGGCAGGAAGAAGGTGTGTCTCTCTTGCCGGTTTCTGCCTTGCTGTTTGCAGCCACCATGAACTGCGACCCCACCATGCCACCCTGCCTTGGAGCCAACCGAGTATGGACTGAAACCTCCAAAAACTGTAAGAAATAAACCTTTCTTTTCCCAACTTTTGGCATCAGGTATTTTGTCTCAGCGATGAATAAAAGTAACTAAGACACATAGCTATGATGAAATGTGTTAGAGATTATCCATATAATGACAACTGTACAGATTCCCTAGAAAAATGTTTTATAGCATAGGAAAATGACTCTAATAATTTGGGACATAAAAAAGCAGGAGATTCTTTTTCCAGTCAAACCACCACCATAACAAAACTAAGAATCATGATTTATTCCCCCAGGTGATCAAGATGTCACAGTGAATAAGAACAGTTAGGGCCTTGGTCTTAACAAGATTACAGTCAGGTGGGGAGATGTAATGGTAACAAAGGGAATATGTGGATAAATGTAAAATTACACCGAGAAGAAGTGTGCAAAGGGAGATATGTGTGGTGCTACAGACACACTGAACCAAGTATTGACCTGGTTCTGGATGGGGGAGAATCACTACAAGGAGACAGGTAAGGAAAGTTCCAAGACCAAAGGCAGACAACAAGGAAGAGGAGTAGGAAAATGTGCATTTTGAAATTAAAGGGCACATGTATCCTTTACCAGATTGTAGTAAAACACAAACCCCCTCTTACCAGCAACCCTTATCCAAGCATCTCATCTTCTTACTGCATTTCTTGTTTTGTCCAACCAAAAATCTGGGAAGATGTTGAAAAAAGGAACAAACAAAACAAAACAAAACTAAACAAAAACCCCAACTTAATGGCACAGACAGACATCCATGCTCTTTACTCATGTTCCTCCTTGTTCCACAGACAGTGTTCAAGCTTCTGACAATTATGTTAACAATATTACAGGGTAAAACAGCTGGGCATTAAGGAAGGAGACTGAATTTGAGGGAAATATAGTGAAAAGAGGCCAAGGGAGAAAGGAGTGAGGTATTCACCAAGCACAGGTTCACAGAGTAACGAACAACCTCTTCGTCATGTCTTGTCACGTTACTGAATTTTAACACTGAGATTTATTTTTGCTGTTATCATTCTTTGTCCTCTCAACTTACAGAATCTTCCATTGTCAGTTGTTCAACTTTTTATTACAGTGGTCTCCTCTTGACCACAGAGAATATGTTCCAAGATCCTCAGCAGACAGCTAAAACCACAAATAGTACTGCAATATATATACACTGTTTTTTCCTATATATACATAAGCAAATTTAACAGAAAAATAACAATAATTAATAATAGAATTGAACAAGAATAAGCTATTTCAGATTTATGAATTGTTTATGATTACAATTTTCCATATAACATTTTTGGTAACTGAAACAGCAAACAGCAATGCAGTAGATAAGGGAGATTACTTGGCTCTGTCTCACTTAGACTATATCTTTTTTTTTTCTTACTGTTTGGTATTTTGAAAGTCAAATCTTGCTTCCTTCAAAGGAAGAGTTCTTGCTCATCCGTCTGAGTGCAGGAATGTACTCAGAGCCTCAAGTAGCAGGTGCTAAAATGTCCGTGAATCTCAGCTTCATCAGATCAAGAGCACCTCACCCCCGTCTCCTGCAGACCTCAGCAAATGATACTGGCTCAAGACCCAGTTGCCAATTTGATTTATAGGGCCTATTATCCCAGCTGTTGGTGGGACTAAATATTGATTCAAAGGGTTTAAATAAATAAGTGGATGCATAATCTGTAAAGCATTATAGATTTAGGTAAGGGGGCCTATGAAGTAGTGAGAGTCAATGCCACACACACTGGTTCCTTTGGGAACTGCTTCCAGGGAGTCCTGGGACGACAGAAAGACAGAAATGGCTGTGGTATGGGTTCAGATCCAGGCCCCATAATATCACATGCCAGGGTGTGACTCGGGCAGGTCACTGTGCTTTTTGCTTTCCGAACGAGTGAGGTCTTTTGTGGCGGTGGTTGAGAAGACTGCCTCTGTATATATACTTGCATATGCAGACAGTAGTACTCCTTTTCCACAGCAGATATTCTGCAAGACCTTGGATGTCTGAAAAATGCAGACTACTGAGCCCTATCTGCATTATGATTTTTCCTATACACATGCACATGGATACCTGTGATAAAGTTTAATTTATAAATTAAGAACAATAAGATGAACAACAATAATAAAATAGATGATCATAGCAATATGCTATAAGGAAAATTATATAAAACTTATGAATTGTTTATTGCTGAAATATTTTATTTAGTATTTTCAGAATAAGGGCAATTGAAAATGGAAAAAGTAAAACCTCAGATAAGGGAAGACTACTGTTCATGTATGGACACATGTATGTGTATATGCATGCTTGGTAAACAAAAACACCTTCCCATGTTTCTGCCTTTCTGCTCCATTTTGCAGTAGTGTGTGACCTGACATAAGGGTAGATATATCATTTCTAAACTATCCCTCATCTTTAACACTCCATATGGTAATCTCAGGCTTTTAAATTCCCACTGGTTTTATTTCACCACTATTATCCGTGTATTGGTCAGCTTTCTTGTGAGTGAGACACAAAGCTTAGCAGCCACAACCTTAAGGATGAGAGGGCTAATTTGCTTATGGTTTCAGTCCATGATCAGCTGGCTTTAAGGCATGCTTTAAGGCTTTAAGGCATTCCAAGACTTCATGGAAGAAAGGCATGGAGTGCAGTGTTGCTTAGTTCATGGAGACTTGGAAGCAAAAGAGGGGAAAGAGTGTCAGAGCATTAGGGACAATGGACCAGACACAAACCCCAAGGTCATGCCCTCACAGATCACTCCCACACAGCTAGAAACATGCTCCACCAATCTCTGGGGTGAATGCCAAAACCAATTAAATTGAAAGTCCACCAAAAGTGCCACATTCTACCCTTTAACTTGCTACCCAAACACATCTCCTTAAACCATACATAATCTGCAAGTAAAGATAACTGCAAGTCCATGAGTCTGCCAAACATAATGCAACTATTTTGCATACAATGAGAGACACAACAATCTCTTCCCTGATTCATTTATAAAAATATTTTATAAAAATCCAAGAATCCAAGTCTCTTCTGAGTCTCAAGGAAAGCTCGTAGCTGTGAAGCTCTGTAAAAATCAAACATGTTACATAATCTCAAGGTACAGTGACACAGGGAAAACATTCCCATTCCAAAAGGGAAGAATAGAGAGAAACAAATTAGATTCAAGCAGGACCAAATTTCCAACCTCTGAATGAATACATGAAGCTTTGGGGGAACATTCAAATCTAAGCCATAACAGCTTCTAAACATATAGTCAGGTAAAGTCACAGCAACAAACTCACTTCTCTGCTACCTGAATTTTATATTAGTCAGCTTTTTTGTCATTGAGACACAATACCTAAACGCCATGACTTAGAAGAGGAGAGGTTTAATTTGCTCACAGTTTCGGTCCATAGTCAGCTAACTCCAAGGCAGAGACTTCATGGCAGAAGGGATATGGAGAAAAGTTGCTTAGTCTGTAGAGGCCTGAAGACAGGGAAGGGAAAGGGTATCAGAGTAGAAGGGGCAAGGGACCAGACACAGACCCCAAGACCACATCTCCACGACCACCTAGCCACACCTAGAAGTGTGTTCTACCAATCTCTGGGGTAGATACCAAAATAAATCAAGTTGAAACTCTATCCTAACTTCCACAAACAGCAAGTGACAGGTCCTTCTTTTAGACCACTTACCATGTGTTTCAGTTACTGTGGGTGCATGGCAAATCACCCCAACATATATCCCCATGCATGAAACATTCGTTTATCCTGATCATTGGTTTGTGGTCTGCGATTTCAGAAAGACTCCAGAGGGAATGGCTTGTCTCTCTTGCATGGTATCTGAGGCCTATGCTGGGGACTTTGAAGACAGGGGACTTTGCAGGATCCTTAACTCCCATGTACAATAAGAAAAGCTACAATAATTGCTGGCTGAGACTTGAGCTGGGGCTATCACCTGGAACCTGTCACAGCAGTTACAGAGTTCCATCCAGGCTATAGGAAAAAGACAGAAATTCCTCTCTTGATAGAAACATATGGATGTCACATTGTAAAACAAATATATAACATGTGATTTATGTTTGTCACCATATTTGGAAATTACAATCTCTACATTACATGAATAGTGTGAGTAGCTCAGACAGGTAGCTGGGTAGCCTTGATGGTGTCTCATTCCTCAAAAAAACACAGAAGGTCCAGGTATACTTAATTTTGTGTTAGAGATGGACAGACTACATCTCGGAATAGAAAATGTCCATCTCAGTGGATCACTGTGAGCCTCCAGTG
Organism: Dolichotis patagonum; assembly: GCA_004027295.1. Taxonomy (NCBI): domain Eukaryota; kingdom Metazoa; phylum Chordata; class Mammalia; order Rodentia; family Caviidae; genus Dolichotis; species Dolichotis patagonum. The sequence goes on along the minus strand of PVJX010001164.1, from coordinate 43,049 downwards.
CTTATTAACAGAAAGAGTTGTTGGAAAGCTGATAACAAGGATGGCACTTGGCAATTTCTGACATCTATTCTAATGCAAAGCATTAATATTTACTATCATAGTACCATTATTTCTTCTCCATGAAGCCACACACAACCTCACATCCAGCAAAATACTTAGGTTTTCATGGCACACACCCAGGCAAGAGAGAAAGCTCATCAACACTTTTGGGTAGTGGTTCACACAGGTGCAGCAGAAGAGTTAGTATCTGTCTTTCTTGCATCTTCCAAAAGAAGACTCTTGGGAAGGATGCTAATACAAAACCCAAGTGTGTAACCTTCCCTAACCCTGTTAGTGAATTATAAGTAAGTAGCCCTTTGGTCATAGTTAAAAATGGCAACCTGTGGCACTATGTATCTTTCTCCTAGAGGAACAGGAGGGAGGACTGATGCTTCATGGTCCTACAAGGACTGTTATGGTTCCTGATTAGACCAAAGGCCATCCTGACAATCACTCTCCTGGGGGATTAATTCCAGATTCTATGTCCTTTATTGCCAGTCTGGCTGAAGGTCTAAGGCAAGTCCTAAAATGTCTCCCTTTGCTGAAACTCATTAAATAGACATTGAGTCTCCTGTTACAGTCATTCAGTTAGGAAGGGGTTAGGCAGCAGGTGCTAACTGCCAGAGAGTGTCAGGGAGGCCTGAATGGCAGTTCTACCCTGGTCTTCTTGTTGCTTCACAGAAGCTACAGGATAGAGTTCACTTGGCAGCAATGGCTAGGTTGCACCCACCAGCTGGGGACCAAGGCAACAGGGGTGACCTTGAAAACTTCAGGTGGCTGGAGACTATTCTATGTAGGCAAGATGTAAGGTCTTAGAGCAGCCCCTGGGTCAGCAGAGAGCACCAGTATTGCAACCTGAAAGGGCCAGCTTTACATTTGGCTTTTGTCCAGTTACCTAAAGCCTATAAACCTCTGTTTCAGCTTCTTCTTCTGATCACCTGGCAAACAGGGGGGTAAAGGCAGCTAACCTCCAGAGCCATGTCTGATACTTAGGAGGGCCTCAAGGACGAGTTTGTTTCTGTTGCTGATTTTTAATTTTAACAGGAAGTCTAGAAACACGCTTTTGTCTACAAATGCTGCTCCTTTCTTGCCTATTGGTAGGAACAAATCTCTGCCTAGACCCCCATATTGTATTCTAACAGTCTGTGGGAGGTCCCTGACCAAGCCAGCTGCTCCTGAACCTGGCTGGCTGGAAGCAGCAGTGGAGCACTTCTTACTTTGAGCTTCAGCTTGGCTGGTCCTTAAAAGGTGGATTCCTTTCCCTTTCCTTAAATCACTACCATTTATACTGTGGGCAATTTTTTTTAAACACTAATAACACATGTGAGAAACAGGTCCAGAGAAGTACCATGACTTCTCCAGGTCACACAGCTTGAAAGTGCAAAAAGCAGGAGGGTTTAGTTGTTCCAGTGTGAATATTCCAGAGTTGAAGAGAAGCCCAACCCCTCTGGGCTTCATCTCCTCCTCCCTCTCCTAAGCCACAAAAGGAAAATCATTTGCCTGTTCCCGGTGCCTCTGCCAGCCCTGAGAGACAGAGTAAAAAAGAAAAGTTTCTAAATATACCAGGATGGTCTTTTCCGGTTTCTCAACTTGCCTATGGCGTTTGACATCAGCCCTTGCGCCCCCGCCCCATGACTCTGGGAACCGGAGGTGCAGGGTCTAAGCAGTGGTTGGGGTTTGCAGGCTGGACACCTACTCTAAGTAGTTTGTGTTTGTGTCCTGGTGCTGTGTGCTCAGACTTGACCATGTTTGGGCATAGAAGCTCAACCCACAGGGGACCAAAGGCTACTTCCCTGGAGACAGCCGGGAGGCCAAACTTTCTGCGGCAACTCTGAGGCCTCTTTTGGGGTGGGGGTAGGAGGCTGGGAAGAAAGAAACTATCAGCCTGCTGAAGACCTCCAGGGCAGCAGGGAACTGTAAGTACTGTATCTGTGAGCTCTGGGGAATCATTTTCCAAGACTGGGAGCTGGAAGGGAGTTGGATAGAGAAAGTGGTCTGAGATGGGGTGAGGAAGGGACAGTCAGTGAAAATCCCCTTCTCTTGGGCTGACAATCAGCCCATTGGGAGCTGAGGAGGAGCTGGTGTCTGGGCCTATGGACTGTCGTCAGCTAGAGGTGGTACAGTGGCCAGGTCACTCTGGGAGCTCAGTACCCTGGCCCTCCGGTCCCAGCTTCAAGAGTGGCCAGAAGGTAACAGCTTGGAGGTAAGGACCTGTCCTGCGACCAGTCGCCCCATGCAGGGATGAGACAATAAGTGGGCTTGGCAAGACTGTTTCATACTTCTGCTCCCAGCTGCCATGGTTTCCTTTGTTAACATTTGTCAAGTGCTTCTGCAGTGATAAATGAGTGATATTCAATATATCATAAGATCTTGAGGCAGGTAGCATAATTCCTATTTACAGTCACATGTTGCTAAGCAGCAAAGCTAGGGTTTGATCCCATGTCTGATGACCTCAGACCACCCTTTCCTCGCACTCCACCAAGCTCTCAGTGTACTCTGTTCCCAGTCCTTCTAAGGAAAAGGACATCAACTCAACTATCACATCACCCAAGACTCTTCCTTTGCCTTTTTCCATCTTTCCCAAGTCCAGTCCAGACCTAGAGTGACCTTCCTAAATAACATGCCCCATCCCAAAAGTCCAGAAATATTAGACCCTTTCAAAAATGAAATGTCCTTGGAACTCAACTGAAATCGCCCTGTTATTGATGAGATCTATTTCTTCCTGTCTGGGCTGCAAGAACAACAGTTGTTTTCATGGTTCCTTCTTCCAGAAGGCTGTTGCTGTGGATGCTAAATCTCAAGTTCCCATCTTGTGTTTATTTCTAAACAGAGCTCCACACATGGGAATAGGTGTAGGAAGATTTATTATGACCCTTAATCTCATACCCCCCAGCATAGGCAGCAGTCCCATCACAGAATTACAGGCGGTGGGATCTGGACAAGCTGGAGGTTTGATATCTTTCTGTGGCCCAGAGGCCTCCTGTTTACTTCCCTCCAAAACACCCAGAACTGATAAGACCAGGGATCCTGCCTTTACTAGCCTCAGAAGTACCCAGGAGTCTGGTAGGATGCAGGAAGCCATCAGCAGAGCAGGCTACCCCTAGGAGGAGGCTGACTGGCTGGAAGGAGCCATCCCACAAGGGACCCCGGAAAGTACATGCCAGCCTCCCCAGTGAGAAGAGTTTTGTTAAAGGCATTGTGCCTATGTTCCCAAGATGCGATTTCTTATTGCACCCAAGACATTTATGCCCCACTGTTCCTGAATCAGATGTGAGTGACAAAGTACCTGAAAAGCAGGCCATTAAGGCCTTCTGCACATTCGGATGATCACAATGCTTTACCCATGAATACCTGGAAGGACATGATAAACTGGTACCAGATAGAAAATGGTGAGGTTTTTCCACTTAGCAAGGCTAGAAAATAGAAGAAAAAAGAATTGAATAGAACATCTGTCTTTGATGGAGAAAAATTTTGCTGTGACTTTGATGTCTCTATAGGGGAAGATACATTATCATTGGATGCTATCTCAATTAATCAACAGGAAGAAAGACTAGCCCACAGGAGGTAGTGACAGGGTTGTACCCATGGTGACTAAGCTGGACTCTCCTGCTCAGGACAGAGGAAGGAGGAACTGGCTGGGCTGGGGAGGGGCTCAAGAACTTCAGAATGGACATTTGAAACAGTCCGACAGTTAGGTGAGAAGCCTGAAAAGAAAATAAGGCCACCTCCTAAAAATCTCTTTGGGCTAATGCTTGTCTCCTGGACATGCCCTAATTTATAAAAATAATGTGTATGCTACTTTGGGGACCTGGCAAGGAAAAATGACTCCTTCCTGATATCTAGCTAAAATCTCTCCTAAAATGGAGGATATAACCCATGGCCCTGGCATTTTGGGTAAAAATACATTGTAGTTACCTTAGATAAATGAAAAATAACCACTGAAATGTTTACTGAGAGGCAGTGGGCAGCTTGCAGAATGCTTGGGAAATCTACATGGGGACCTAGCAGGGCAGCTTTGTGGTTTCAAGTAGGGATTTCAGACTAGGGGCTCTTTCTTGAAAAAGTTCATCCAGATTTATCCTCATGGATGAGTGTTTAGTTGACCTGGGTGGGGTAGGGGGAGGATGGAACCTTTGCTTGCCTGGGGTGGGATAGTCCAAAAAGAAAATGGAGGGCTATAACCACAAGAAGGAGGGAAATCAAGTTCTTTCCACTCCGTTTTTGCCCAGGGTGGCTTCATCCCTGAAATAAGAAATGGATCTCTGAGGCATGAAGGAGAGTCTCTCTTATAGGAAAGAGATTACCATCCCTGGTAATCTGCCTTCTGGGGACCTCTCCTCCTTCTTTGTATGCTGTCTCCAACCAGCCAGCCTGGTACTGGAACCCTTTCTCTGTAGAATTGTGAAATGATCTAAGCTTCTCTAGGAGATGAGTGACCCAGGAGAAAGTATATGGCTTATCCTTAGGGTCCCATGGTCACTGTAACAAATGACCATAAAATTAATGGCCTGAAATAACAGAGATCTACCATCTCACATCTCAAGGCCAAAAGTCCAAAGTCACCAAGGGTCCATGCACTCCCTCCAGAGACCCATGGTTCCTTGCTCCTCCAGCTTCTGGTGGCTGTCAACATTCCCTGGCTTTTGGCCACATCACTCTAATCTCTGTCTTCTTGGTTGCATCACCTTCTCTTCTTCTGTTTCTAATCTCTCTTTGCCTCTCTCTTGTAAGGAATTTTGTGATTACCTTTATTGTCTATATGCATAATCGAAGATAATCCCTACATCTCAATATCCTTCATTTAATCATTTATGCAAAATTGTTGCCATATACAGTAGCATCTATAGCTTCCAGCTATTAGAACACGGGCATGTTAGGGGCCATTACTGTGCCTACCATATGCAGTGTGACCTCAGGGTAGGAATGGTACTTTACCTCTCTGAGCCACAGGTTTACCCTCTACAGAACAGAGAGGATGACACATTTCAAAGCTGGTGGGAGGTTTTGGTGGGGGGTGGTCAAAAACAAGCCCTAAGTTGCAAAACTCCATGTATAAACAGGAACAACACTGGCACTTTAGTGCCCTCCCATTTCACCTGTTCTGCCTCCTATGGTTTACCTGTCACCTGAGCTAATCTCAATTCTGTTGCCTCTGTGGACCTAGCAATGACTGCTGCCCTTAGCAGACATGGGGAAGAAGCTGGTGATGGCCCAGAAGCGGGGAGAAACCCGAGCCCTTTGCCTAGGAGTGGCCATGGTGGTGTGCGCTGTCATCACCTATTATATCCTGGGCACCACTGTGCTGCCTCTCTACCAGAAAAGGTACTGAACTCCCTTGCTTGCCCCTGGCTCTCCCCTAAGACTCTGGGACCCTCAAGAACTCTAGCCTTCTCCCTACCCCTCTCCTCCTCTTTCACCCCAGGCAGGAAGGAGAAAATAATCCTCATTCTGAGAGTCAAATGTCCAAGAGTTGGGAAGGACCTAAGTCCTACACTTTGGGAACTGGTGGTAAAAGAAGGATCCAAGTAAACCCTTCAATGCATTTTTGATCTCAGGAGGAATCAGATAATCACAGACTTGGGCAGCTGATCCGCACAGGTTTCTCCCTTCAGAAACATCTTGGTCAGGTGGGCACTGATCCTCCAGATGAACCTCTCAAGAACAGGGAACTCACTAGCTCCTTAAATATACCATATCATGTTGGGAAGTATCTGCCTTGAGCCACTATCTGCTCCACTATCTGGGCATCTGGGAGAATGTTCTATGCTTCTGCTCCCTGACATGTCAACCACTCTGGCTTTTAAGGAAGAGCTGCAAAACTCCTGATTCTGTTTGAAACAAACACACTCAAGATTCAGCCTGCTCTTAGGAGGACTCTAGCTGATCCTATGATTCCTCCCTGTACCCTCTCCTGTTAGGCAATGGGTCTTTTGTCAGATAAATGTGGAATGCATCACAATTGATTTGATTATGCATTCAGGAGTCTGTCGGCCTCTCTTGGCTGCACTGTCCTCACTTTTTACGATCCTGGAGTGATGCCATGCTGGAATCTTACCCAACTGAGGCACTGCTCAGAGCAGCTGTGAGCCTCCCACACATTAGCTCCAGATTAAACTGCATGCTTCAGGTCTCCCCCACCCACATGCAAATCAAGCCCCTCCTACAACTGCTCTTTTCAGGAGGAAAAGAAAAGACTCTGGAGCCACTTAGACCAAGCCTTAGGTCTTGAGTGACACCAGAAAAGTTGCTTGACCTAACTGAGATTCTCATCCACCTCTGCAAGGTGAAGATGATATGAACTAGAGTCTCAGTCTGGGCTGCACAAAGAAACACTTCGGAGAGCTTTTGAAAAGAAAACACACAAAACTACCTGAGAGGTTCATTGTGGCTTGGATATGTGAATCTTTTTAAAAGTTCTCTGGGTTTTGGGGTGAGTAACCAGGGTCAAGAACCACTTAAATAGATGATGTCCAAGACCCCGACCAGCTCTAGTATTCTGATCCTATGATTCTTCCCTGTACCAGAGACCCCTGGGGTCATGCATCTTTAATGCTTCATGCTTCAGCAAGATGAGGGTTCTGGCCCTGGGTCTCTCTAAAGGCTTCTCAGAGACCTAAGGCTGAAACTGGATACCCTGTTTGTCAATGGTTAGTTCTAAAATGTGTGTGTACATGTATGTGTGGTTTCCCCAGTGTGTGGACCCAGGAATCCACCTGCCATCTGATTGAGACCAACATCAGGGACCAGGAGGAGCTGGAGGGCAAGAAGGTGCCCCAGTATCCATGCCTTTGGGTCAACGTTTCAGCTGTGGGCAAGTGGGCTGTACTGTACCACACTGAGGACACTCGGGACCAGAACCAGCAGGTACTGAACTGGAAGATGGATATGTGAACCTGTCTCTATCTGGTCTCCAAGGCCAAGAAAGATTAACTCACCTGAGGAAGGTATTGTTGCCGGCATGAGGTCAAGATAGAGACCTGGGTTTGAATTTGCTACCAGGATGGGCCACTTGGCCCCTGGGAGCCTCAGTTTTCATCTTAGTCAAATGGGCTATGAATTCTGCACTTCCTGTCCTCCTTTCCCATTTTCTCCTTCTCTCTCCCCACTTCTTTCTCTTCATTCTCCTATCTTCCTTCCTTCCTCTCATTCATTTGTTCAATAGTTAGCACATCCCACATCAGCACTATGGGATTCAAGAGGACAGCATTCACATCTGGACAATACCTAATAGGAAAGGACAGGGTCAGGGAGGAGCAGAGAGTTACTGGGTTTAAGATAGCTTGCTCTCCAGACAGTGAGGTGAGGTCTCAGAAAGGCACTGGGTTATGCTTTTTAAATTAGGCAAGTCTTAGATGCACAGGGGCTGGCTGCAAGGAGGAATCTCTCTCAGAGGTGGGCCCTGGAGCAGGTGCAGTAGAGAGAAGAGCTGGAGAGAGGAAAGACTAGAAGGCTGATTACAGAAAACAGCAGCGATGGGGTGCATGTAGCTGGAACAGGCAGCAAGGGTAGTCTGAGGGCTGTCTGCAAAGGATCTTCCCTACCTAACTGCAGCATTAAATGTCAGGCTGTGGGCCCCGGTTGTCTTAGCTCTGGCCATGCATGAGACCCCTCCTGTAGGAGTCTTTAACAAAACCAGACTCCAGCACAAGAATAACTGAAGCAGAAAGTCTGGGCATGGGTCAGTTTATAAAGCTCCCTCGGTGGTTCTAAAGGTGGGCATTAATGCTGTGAGCAACCAAAGCCCTGAGTCTGACATGCTCTGTTACCAGCGCGAGCCACAGTCTGACTCCAGGAAGGCAGCCTCAGAACCCACTTAAAACAATCAGCTCCTCTGCCTGATCCCCGCCTCCTTTCTGGCCCTGAGGGTGTGATCAGAGGGTGCCAGGAGACAGAGCCAGCAACCATGTTACTGGACAGAGAAACACAGACCAGCAGCATGGGTGAATGATGACAGAATTTTGTGACAGGATGGGAAGGGTTTGTGTGCCTGCGGTGTGTGAGGTAGGTAGAGGTTGCAGAGTCTCAATAGCATAGAGCAGTCAGGAAGAAGCAGTCTGGGCAGTGTATGGGAGTCTGACATGGCCTATTATCACTGCAAGCCACGGTCTCATCCCGGGAAGGCAGCCTCAGAACCTGCTTAAAACAATTAGCTCCTTCGTCTGGTCCCTGCCTCCTTTCTGCATTCAGTGTCCCAGGAACAAGAGATGCATTTTCAGTGTAAGCAGATGTGACGTTGGTGCCATTCTCCTTGGTGAGGAGGCTGGAGCATGCTGTTTTGCGCCCTGCCTCCTGATACCGAGGCTGCTGCTCAGGGGAGCCAGAGTCCAGTTTGCCTCACAAATGAGTGAGCAGCAGCATGACACAAGCCTTCCCCTGGTGTAGGCAGCTGGGGCTGGGGCCAGTGCTCTCCTTTCTTGAGAGTTATAACACCTAGCACCCCGAGCATTAGTGCTAATGACAGGCTGCAGGTACAGTGCAAGTGCCCTTCATGATTTGACCAAGATCCTGGCTGTGGCTGGCTGCTCCCTCCACCTTAACTCAGCACAAGGTTGCAGGTAGCCAGCTCCATGTCAGCAGAGGTCCTCTGTAAAGTGTGAAAGGCCAGGCAAGGCTGCCTTGTGTTTTCTTCTGCTCTGAGCAAGGGGCCACAGTCCACTCTCAGGTTCTGCTCCAAGCCTTACTCCGGGCAAGGCACGCTGAATCCCCCTCACTGTCCATGCTAAGGATGGTGAAGATGCAAAGCTGGGGAGAAGGCTGCATCATTTCAGATTATCCAAATACTATGGCTCAGGGATAGCTGGACCCTGGGCAGGGGCGAAGGGGTACAAGTAGCTTCAGGCCTCTGTGTGTGGCCCTAAGATGAATCCTAGCATCTTGTCACACAGGCCAGCATAAAGGACCCAGAGAAACACCAAGCAGGCAAAGGATCTAGTGGGGTCCCCACTTCAGATCTCATCCAAGGGCCACTCTTTAATCAAGGAGAGAAGCAGTTGTTTCAAACATGTCGACATATTGATAGTATTAGTAATGATACTAACAATATCTTCCATGTTTGAGGACTCAACATGCAAAGGGCCCTGTGCTAAGTGTTACATGAATCATCCAGTTTAACCTCCAGGATGGTGATGCTAGGCAGGCACCCTCACAAATCCATTTTACAAGGCTCACATTGCTTTGGCAGTTACCAAGGTCCCACAACTCAGAATTGGTAGGTAGTTGGACGCAGGCCTGTCTGACTACATAGCAACACCTTTGCTGCATGGATGAAGTTACCCAAGGTCACGGTCAAAGGCATTAGGGACACCCAGGTAGATCATCTAGCACTCAGCTAGGGAGCTGGACATGATCTGGAGCACCCTGTAGGGCTGAGTTCTAAATGGCAGATTCCCTAAAAGCCAGCTTCCCCCCCAGCCTCAGGTACCCCCTGGCTGGCTGGGGACTGAGTCTGAATGCAGTTGCCCCATTTTTTAGACTGTTAGAACCACAGCACAAACATCTCTGTGCTGTGGGACTGAATGTCACCAGGGCAGGCAGCTTTGGGACTGGAGACCTCCTTCAAATCCAGGGAGTTGCTGAGACCTGGATAGATGTAGTCTCAATATGTGCCATTTGGGGTTCATTTATACATGTTAATCTTGAGACACGGTTTCATTTGGTATTGTTCCTCGAACCTCAGTGCCTGAAGGAAGCACACAGCCCTGAGCCCATGCTCAGCAATTCCGCCAGTAGGAACCTGTGCTAATGAGCAGCCCCAAGTATTCTTTGTCCAGTGGGGGCCACACTTGCAAAATATTTCCCAGAGGGTCACACAGTAGCGGGTGGCCTCGCAGCATAGGACAGACATAAAACCAAGGTCTACTTCCTGCTTTCTTTGCAGAGCTTTCTAGCAGGACTTCATTAGAACTGGCCAGAAACTTCCTAATAACAATGATCAGGGTCATAATTCAATGTGTATCATGTTCGGCCTGCCCAAAGCTCTTTTCAACCCATTCTCTCTTTCTTTTGGATCCTAGTGTCAAAATATTGGCCTGCCAACATATTTTGTTTGGCTCACATAGGGTTAAACTTGAGAGTTTCAATGTGAATTTGTTGTCAATGTTTTTAAATTGTGAAAGTTCACATTAAAATTGGGCGTTCTGACTTCCCTTGACATACAAACAGACTACAATAGATCTGGATGGCCACATGTCCACTGTTTGCAGGGAGTGGTGACTGCCAGTCTGCATGCAGCTGGCTCTATCCATTTCACAGGACCACTGCCCCATGATGGTCCTGTCTTGCATGAGGCAGAGCCAGTTGGCACCTTTCACCTCCTCACTGCCTTGCTTGCTTCACTTGCTGAGGTTACCTGCATAAACCCTGTAGGTGATTAAGCCTGTGACTTCTGTCCTGAATCCAAATACAGAACCCACTAACCCTTTGGTTTGTGTCACTCATCGGTCTCCTTTAGGTAGTTATGTGCAAATCCTTCTTTAATAATGTCCTTTGATATTGCTTCTAATCCAATTAAGTGATGAAGCTATGAAGGCTCAGAGAGGGTAAACAACTTGGCTATGATTCCACAGCCAGCAGAAGCAGAACTGAGCTCCAACTTTGCATCCGGGCACATGGCATGCACATACCGTGGCCAGCTGCCACACCTCTGACGCTGAATGTGCCTTGCAGGATTGTGCAGTGCACAAAAAAATTCCCACATCTATGGATGGGCCGATTCCAAAGCCACCAGGTGTCTTTCTCCATCCCAGGTCCCTGCCTTTTGGTCCCCCAAAACAAAGATTTCTAAATCCATAGGTGCTCTTGCTTCTTCCCCACAGTGCTCCTACATCCCAGTCAGCCTGGACAATTATCAGATGGCCCGGGCTGATGTGGAGAAGGTCAGAGCCAATTTCCTCGAGCAAAAGGTTTTCTACTGCTTCTCAACGACCCGGGAAAATGAGACAAGTGTTCTGTACCAGCGCCTCTACGGGCCCCAAGCCCTACTTTTCTCCCTCTTCTGGCCCACCTTCCTGCTGACCGGTGGCCTCCTCATTATCGCCATGGTAAAGCTCAACCGCTCCCTCTCCATCTTGGCGGCCCAGAAGTAGACTGATGTGTGTCATGCCACATGTCCACAGAGGGCAGGGTGAGTCCCTGGGGCTGTTCCCCACTTGGACATCCATTCTTCCTCCCCTGCCTCCTACCCGCACCCCAAGCCATCCTGTCCTCTACTGCATGGTAGACCTTTGGGAAATCTGTTAAATAAATTTCCTGCTCCAGAGTATACAGTGGCTCCCTAATGCCTCAGAGAAGAAGCCGACCAGTAACAGCTCTCCCCTACCTCCCCTCACTCTATCAGATCATAGTTATCTCCTACTGTGTCACTCTCCACCCCACAAATGACCAGGACTGCTACACTCCTCTGTGCCTATGTTTTTCCTATTGGCTCAAAAGCCTGCCTACCCCAGCTAGGAAGCTCTCCTTAGCAAACCTTAGTTCCTTCATTTCATTCAACAATAAATGCAATATCAGCTCCCATTTACAGTGCACACTTAGTATTCTGCTTTTCTTTTTAGGGTACTATGTCTTATAAACATTTTTTTTATTCCAGTATTTTAAAACACTATCATTGCTCATTATTCACAAGGAACCAGTTTCAGGATCCCCTTCTGATGCCCAAATCTGCAAATATTCTAGTCCCTGATTTAAATAGCATCATAGTTAAACATAACCTATGCAAATTCTCATGGATGCCTTAAATCATCTCTAGATGATGTATAAGACCCAGTGCAATTTAAATACTATGCAAATAGTTGTAATACTAGACTGTTTAGGGAATAATAATAAGAAAAGTGTCTATGTTCAGTATAGATGCAATTTTCTCCCCAAATATTTTCAATCTGTTGTTGATTGTATCCACTGTTGTGGAACCTGCTGACTATATACACAAAGTCATAAACTCAGCAAATAAACCAAAACACATAAAAGTGTTAACAGGGGCATGATGATTAGTTTTAATTTTCTTATCTCTCCTTTTTTTAGGGTATATTTTCAATTTTCAACAATGGGAGGATTTTATATTGTTTTGTTTTTAATCAGAAAAGCAAAAGTAAGCATTATCTGGGAAAAGTTAAAGGGGAATTGCTCTCCCAAAGAAATGGGAATGGAGTGGGGAAAGGATTTTTTTTTTGGCAGAGCCAGGCTGTTGGGGATACAGTCTTAGAACACTAGATCAGACAGATAAGAACCTATGTCTTTTCAGGCTGCTAGAGAAATCTGACTTAGATCCGGAAAAGCCACAGTTGGAGAAAATATGACTGCTACCTTTGCCATTGCTGTGGTTTGAATGTGTCCCCCAAAAGTTCATGTCTTAGAAACTTAATCTCCAAATTAATAAATTCGTGGCCGGGCATGTCTGTAATCCCAACACATGGGACGCTGAGGCAGGAGGACTGCCCCAAGTTCATGGCCAGCCTGGACTACATAGTTATTTCAAGGGCAGCCTGAACTGTATAGCAAGATCTTGTCCTAAAAAACAAAACAAAACCAAACAAAAAATAATAATAAATTCATGATATTTATAGGTGGGGCCTTTGGGAAATGATTAGGATTAGATGAGGTCATGAAGGTAAGGCTCCCCCGAGGGCATTAGTGGCTTTATAAGAAAAGAAGAAAAACCTGAGCTAGCACGTGCCCACTGGCTCACCACATGATCCCTCAGCCCAGTTATGATGTGATGGGAGGCCCCACCAGGTGCTGAGCAGATACTAACACCATGCTATGGGACTCCCAGCTCCTGAATGGTAAGAAATAAAATATCTTCTTTATATACTTCTCAACCTCAGGTATTCAATTACAACAAGAAAAACTAAGCCTTCTAACTAAGGCTTCTAAGACATTCTGAGAAGTTGTCTTAAGAACAGTTACACTCAAAATATGGCCCTGCACCAGCAGCAGCAGGATCCCATGGAGATTTGTGAGACACATGTGATCTTAGGACCTTGTGCAGGCCCTGCAAAGCCAGTGATCCTGTAGGGAAGGGGACGATGCTCTATGTTTTAACAGTGGCTGCAGGAAATTGGCACACATCAAACATGAGAACTGCTGGTGTAGGAAATAAGTCCCTTGCAACAAAGCTTTTCAAAATAAACTACTATTTCCCAGCGCAGGCTCTGGGCTGTATATAAAATTAGACTGGCATCTCTCAAGTTCCCTCCAATGCTATAATTCTAAGATACAGCTCTTGGGTTTGACTTGTGTCCCTATTGCTGCTAGATTTCAACTCCCTGATTCTTATTTTTTTCACCTATGAAAGGATTCTTTCTATTGGGAAGTTGGGAGGACTGAATGACGGTTTGGCACTTAGCAGGTAACCAACTGGAAGCTATAGTTAGTAACAGAAAGTCAAGATATCCTACAACTTCCAGAAGAAATTTTCGAAGTAGAATGTTAATTAGCTTTTATTGGTGCTTATTACATAATGGGCGCTGTGCTACATTTGCCACATAAAAATTCGGTGAGGTACTACTGAACCCAGCTCATAGTTGAAGAGAAGCAATGAAGAACAGTGGCTCAGTATGTAACTTGGCATGAGTGCTATCTGTGTTCAAATACACAACCTTGCCATTCAGTAACTGGTGATTTGGAGCAAATAATCCTTCTATGCCTCAATCTCTTCATTAGCAAACTAGTAAAAAGAGTTGTTGATAATAAGTTATTCCATTAAAGTTCCTAGAATAGTGGCTGATGCGTGGTGCTTGCTATAGGTTGGATCTAGAGTGTGCCTCAAAGGCCAGCATGTTAAAGGCTTGGTGTATTGTATGAAATTCTTGAGTGGTGATGTGACCTTTAAGAAGGGAGACATGGTAGGAAGTTTTCAGGTTACTGGGAGTGTAGCCTTGAAGGGAACTGAGGGGATATGCCCCTTCTTGTTTTTTTCTTTTTTGCTGCTTGGTCACGAGGTGGGAAGTTTTCCCCTGCCATGGGCTTACCCCATGATGTGCTTCTTCACCACAGGCCCAAAACAAAGTGGTCAACTGCTTATGCACTGAAAACCTCAAAACGGCAAGCCAAAGTAAACCTTTTCTCCAAATGTGTTACTTATCGTTGGTCTTTGTTACAATGACAGAAAGCTGACTAGCACAGTGCTCTATACATTACCATAAAAAGTTTCATCTACAAAAGGAGACTGGCTAAGTTCATTCATCTAGTATAGAGTGAGGAATCAAGCCCACAGCTACGTGATTCCAGGCCTTGGTATCTTAACCATGTATTCACAGACCCAGCTGATAGGCCAAGGGACACAGCTACCAAAAACTACAGGACCAGGTAAGAATGACACCACATCACTGCATCTCAAAGGTTCCTCATGCAGGGCACCAACATCTCCCACCTCCAACCAGAGCCTAGATGGCTCCTTGCACCCTCCAATTCCTTACCTGTGGACTTTCCTTCCCAGGCCAAGCAGCTCACCACTCCCACTGTTGCTTCTTTCTGAAGTCAGAGAGGTCTCAAAGGCCTTCTGATTCTTCTGAGAAAGTCCTAATTGAGATACTGTACTACAGTTTTTCAAGTTATTATCACTGAGGGAAATTCAATAAAGAGTGTCTCTAGATTATTTCTTAAAAGTACATGTGAATCTACAATTATCTCCCAAATTTAATTTAAATAGAGGAAGAAAAAAAGATAAAAGTCTGAACTAAAGAGTTTGACTTCAAGGGACTACTTTACACATGGTTTCCATGTACCTGCATTTGAGACTGAAATGCACAGACACTCACACTATCCAAACAGCCTCTGCAGGGAGAAAGGCCATGTCCTTCTAGAAAACTTAGCACCATGTAGGGATGCGTAGCCTCCCCTGCCACATGCATTATTAATGCTGACCTTCATTTGCTTGGAAGTATATTCTCTCCCTGTCAACAGATTCTGGCCTACTTGTACCAAATGCTACACCTGTTGGAGCTCGAAGAACTTCACACACAGGAGGAGTGAGAAATAATGGGCATTTAAGCATGATGGATTTAGACACTGAGGAGAAATGTTTTTCCAATAATAGCTGCTTAGGAGCAGAAAGTCTTCATCAGTTCTTAAGAAGTCACTGCTAATGAGCATCTAGTGCCTTTACCACTTTTGCATTTGCTCACACATGCCAGTGACCCACACCTAGAGAGATGCACCTGGCCCACTCCCATGTGTCCTCTCCCAGATCTCACACCACCTTGGGGATGGAGAACAAAGGCAATTGGACCAATGAGCTCCTCACAGGATAGGAAAAGACCTATGTGTGACATCCTAATAGTGCCAGTCCTCAGTGAGAGCTTCTACTCACCAGCTCAAGGTGCAATTTGAGGGATAAAGAGAGGTGGTACTCCTACCTCTGAAGATCCCACAGGGCAACCATTCTACATTCCCCTATGTAGCACATTTACTTGCCATAAAGCTAAAAGGTTGGAGAGAAGCAGAAAAATGAGCCAGATATAACACCTGCCTTCAAAGCACTTCTTGTAGTCTCTCCACCCAACCCCCTTACTAGCTGTCATTAAGGGCTTTCTTTGTTGGCAATGAAGAACCTGAATTGTGCAAATTTAAAATCATGCAGTGGGAAAAAAATCTTAATTTTGGCAACAATGAAACGATGTGAGCTCCCCTATAAATCAAAACTTCATCTCAAATTTCTCTTAGTGTCAAAACTTCTTGGGTAACCGGATTGGAAACTATATTTATATACTACTGCTGATTGTAAAGGAAAGCTGGTCTTGAAGACTCTCCAATGTCTTTTAATTAGCTGTGTATTTGGAATAGTTTTAATTCTGCGCAAAATGAGGAAAAGCACTGTTTGAAGTTCAACTGTCCTGTACTTCGCCAGCCTTCCCACATGTAGAGAAAAGCAAAAGAGCAAACAAAGATGCGAGAGACATGGTAATATTCCCCAGAGTATAGATAGGGTAGCACCTCTCAAAGGGGAGGCTTGCAAGGTCAAAAATCTTTTCATAAGAATCCTAAGATGTTATTTTCCTTTTTTCACATTACACTTTTTTCCCTCCCATTCCAGAGGTTAAATGATATGCAGTATCACAACAAACTGAATGCAGAAACAGCTATGGGATTCCAGTTGCCTTAAACTAGACATTAAAAAGATTTTCAAAAATGTAAAACAAACAAAAAAAAAAGCAATTCCACATTTCTTAAAAAGAACTTTCTGGAAAACATAATTTTTCTTCATAAAAATATATTTTTCTGCAACTTGCAATAGGTTTATTACTAGTATAAAATAGAAAATTCAAATTAAATACTTTAAAGATCTTGGTTTTAATTTCTAAAATGTTAACTATTAATAGATATAGCACATATACACCAAAGCTCTTTGGAGCCTTAATATTTTTCAAGAGTATTAAAGGTCCTGATAGCAGAAAGCTTCATAGCTGCTAGTCTGGTGAATCCAGACACAAGGCCTTATATCCCTTTTGTACCACATTCTGTGAAAATTTGAAGCTTTCCCCTGGGCTCCATCCGGTTTCCACCAAAACAGGAAGAAGGCTTTGGTTTTCTGGTTGGCCCCTGGAAATCTCTGCTTCTCAAAATGGATCAGTGGATGAAACACCTTCCTATCCACAAGTGCTTGCCTGATACTTGTCACACCAACTCAAAGGTAGAATTCAGATTCATCCTAGATGGTCCAACTCCTCCTTGCTACTCATATAAAGTATGTGATTGTTAGCTTCCTTTTTAAAGATTCGGGAGATGGGGAAAGGAGGTATGTAGCTGCCAAGCAAACCCTAAATTGAATGTTAGACCAACTTTGTGATTCACCCCTTCTTGCCCAGTTTAAAAGTGAAAGGAAATTTATAGGGACTCTGATCTTTCAGAATCTCCACCATCCTCAACCAACCTTCCCTACTCCCTACACATGCGAAATAAAAGTGGAGGCTTGCTAAGCGTAAGCAATTTCAAGACATGTCTTCTATCCCCATGTCCTATGTGAATTCTGGAATCTCTGTAATTTGACATCCTGTCAATTTTGTGTATTCTAATACAAACTCCTGTTCTCCAAGGTTCATTAGAATTTTAAAGGTAAGCATTTAGTGCTTTCCCACCATCTAACTTTAACCTTCTATGGTATCATAAAGCAATATTTTCATTTTGCTCCAGTGTTCCTGAAACAGAGCAACTAAAATCTTAGTAATTTTCTGGGTGATATGGTTGCTAGGAATATGCTTTGTTCTAAGCAGTGACTTGGTGGGTCCATGGGTGGCTACAGGATTGTTGTGTCGTTTTCCCATTGCCAAGACACAATACTGACAACCACAATTTAAAGGAGGAGAGATTTGTTTGGGCTCATGGATTACAGAAGTTTAAACCCATAGTCAGGTTGCTTCAGGGCAGAAATGGCACAGCAAAGGGGCATAGCAGAGGAACGCTGCTCATGTTTACAGTGGCCTGGAAGCAGGGAAAGAAGGTAGGAGCAGTGGACAAGAACACGCCCTTCCAAGTAATGTCTCAGTAGCCCACCTCAAAACAGGAAGTCAGCCATAGATTACCATGAGACAACTAGTTTGCATAAACATGAGACTTTTGGGGGACTTTTTCAAAATTTAAACTATAACAGTGGGAGTGGCTCATCATAAGGAGCAAACCTTAATTAGACGTTTTCAGCTGCAAACCACGTCTTGGGAGGGGATAGAGGCTGGAGATTGAGTTTAATCACCAATGGTCAATGATTCTATGCCTATGTAATAAAATCTCTATTAAAAACCCTAAATCACAAGGTTTAGGGAGCTTCAGGGTTGGTGAACACGTTGAAGTGCCAGGAAAGAGAATAAAAACTCTGCAACCTGCTCCCTTCTACATCTCTTAACCTATGCATCTCTTCCATTTGATTGTTCCTGGGTTGTATTTTTTTATAATAAACTGAGATAGTAATTTCATTAAACCATGGTTTCACTTTCTAAGATTTTGGTTACCCATGTAAATGATAGTCTGAAAATATGAAATGCAAAATTTGGAAATGAACAATTAATACACATTTAACTGCATGGTATTCTAAGTAGAAGACAGTAAATTATGCCTTTGTCCAAAGTATCTGCCTTGTATATTCTACCTATTCATGTATCATTTAGTAGCTGTCTTGGTTATTATATGAAATATCATGATATTGCCATGATTGTGTTCAAGTAGGCCACTTACAGTAGCCTAATGCTGTATTACGCTGCCTATGTCATTTACTGTCATGTGAGCATCATATTATGTTATTTCTTAAATACAATAAAATATATTGAAAGACTATATTTATGTAACTTTTCTTATAGTATATTGTTTTACTTGTTATAATTTATTATTAATTATTATTATTCTCTTACTGTGCCTCATTTATAAATTAAACTTTACCATGAGGATGTGTGTGAATGAAAAAACATGATATATTAGGTTGAATCCCGATATCTGTTGGTGTCTTGGAATAGGTCTGCCACTGATAAGGGCATCTGCTGTAATAGTGAATAAAGTGTTTCCCTCAGTTCTGTGGATCACTGAACCTGGAAGGACAGGGAAAGTGTGGGCACCTCTGGTGGGCTCCCCATCTGTGGTTAGCATCTGAAGTGGGGTAGTCTTAGGGAACTGCTCCCTTAACCCGTAGAATCTGTGCTAATCCTCGGTAGTGTCAAAACTGAACTAAACTGCAACACACTCAATTGGTGTCGGAATTGGTTGGTATGAGGAGGAAATACCCTTTAATTTGGAAAAACCTTCCCACATTTTTACATTTGTCTTTCTTAAAAATCTTTCTTAATACTTCTTTTGATGACTAAATCACTGTACCAAGATGTAACCCTCCCACTTTTGGATATATTTAGCTAAGCACTTCCCATGCATGAACTTTCATATCCAATGTAATGAAAACTAACATTTATTGGACACCTGTATGCTGGGACTTGGGCCAAGCCTTTCCATATATGGCTCATTTAACACCAACAGCATCTTTTGAGGCTATTATTAGTATTTCCACTTTATAGATGAGATAACTGAAGTACAGAGAAGGGATTAAACTTGCCCAGGTAGAAGCTAGTAAATAGCAAGCAGGAATTTACTTCTACATAGTACAGCTCTAGACTTTAGTATAATTCTCTAACCACAGGAAAGCTTGTCCATTGTCTCTATCCTATATCAAAAGTAAAAAGTTTAAGGTCAGATGTTCAGAGACTTTAGATGCCTCTATAAGCCGCCTCACAGAGGCAAGGCTCTCAAATGGCCCTCCCTCGCTACACCTCTGAAAAGTTAATAGAGATGGGGTGAGCTCAAGCATAAGTATCTAAAATGTGGGCATTGTCAACACAAACAGGACCCAGCTAAAATCCACCTGGATCCACGATCTCCACCCCACAGCCCATCAAATGCCCACCTGGAACTAAGGCTCCAGTCACAGTAACCCTTGCACAAATGGCCACTCTATTAAAAAGCAGACAAGAGAAAGGTCTGATATATCTCTTTCTCAGTGACACCTCCCTCTTCTATAGATCCCTGCATTCTTTTCCCAGTGTGGTCAAAGCATGGGTTTAATAATCCACTCTAAAATTTGTCAAAGGATTAACAGCCTACTCTTTTAAATACAGCTTTAGAATCTTCTCTCTTTTCAGTAGAAAAAATTGGACCATGTAACTAACACCTTGGTGTTTAAATTTTGTGTGATTATGTTGGCCGTTATCCCTTACTCTCCTCTGTTGGTTCTTTGCCACCCTTGAAATTGAAATTCCCTCAGCCACAAGGCAGAATCCCATTGATACAGAGTAGCAGTGCCCTCTAAGATCACCCAACCTTGTAGGCCATTCTAGACCATGGCTCCTAGTTCTCAGATCTCCCTCCTTGTGAGAAAGTTAGGAGCGAACCAAACAAGATGTGTATTTTGTTACTCTTTCACAGATCTTTTGAACAATGTGAGAAATCATGGCCCTGTCTTTTCTATCAAAAGATATAAACAGAGTGCCTCCATCTTAGACTCTAATCTTCCCTAGGTGGCCCACTTCTCACACTGAAATTCAGGAAAACACCCAAATTTGGGGAACATAACTGTAGCCAAGGACTTTGTGTTCTCCACACCCTTTTCCCTCCCCCTCAGAAATCCTTCAGATCATCCCTTCATGCCGGTTAAACTGGCCAGCCACAGCAGATTGTAAGTATTGAATTCAGCCAATGAATTTAAAGGATAGCTGCTTTCCAGGAAGTTAGGGCTCCTCCCACGCCCTCCTCAGGGTGCCAGCTGCATCCTGTCTGAGTGTACCTGTCCCTGAGTGCAGAAATAAACTTTAAACTTTGTCTCATTGAGTTCTCTTGCTTGCTGTCTAAGTGCGTTCTTTCTAGCACTGACAATTTGAGTCTGAGGGCTTATTTCCAACATCATCCAGGCTGGTCCTTACTTATTCTCACTCGCTAACACATCTTTTAAAGGACTTTTTCTTCATTCTTTCAATGTTGAGGTAAATTTCAGTTCAATAAGACATACTTCGCATGGTGCTCAACTATGTTTTTGTATTTGTCCTTGGACAGGGACTCTATAGGGAAACACCCTCAAAAAGCTGGAGTTCAAGTCTGACTTGTCTATGACCTTGGGCAGTTTATTCAATCTCCCTGAGTCTCACTTTCTTTAATTGGAAAATGAGAGTAACTTCATTTGTTTTATAGGGCGCTTCTGATGATTCAGTGCAATAATGAGTGGAAGTACTCAGTACAATGCCTGGTGCATAAAAATGCTCCACAAATGTTTGTTGTCTCTTGGAGCAAGGGGATCTCCTTCCACTAATGACACTGATTCTTCTCTGTTGGGAGCGCCAAGGACTCCAAATGGTCACATTTTTCTTACTAGCAACTTCCTACCTTCTTTTTTGTATGATCCAGGACAATCTTGTTTCTCTTTCTCTCTCAAACCATTTCTAGTCGTAACCTAACTTACACTTTTTCTGCCATCTACAGTCACCTCTCTTTGCTTCCAGCTTTTGAAATCTGCTTGTTTAAAC
Organism: Dolichotis patagonum; assembly: GCA_004027295.1. Classification (NCBI taxonomy): domain Eukaryota; kingdom Metazoa; phylum Chordata; class Mammalia; order Rodentia; family Caviidae; genus Dolichotis; species Dolichotis patagonum. The sequence goes on along the minus strand of PVJX010001164.1, from coordinate 22,029 downwards.
TTGGTTCTCAAAGAAAAGCCATCCTTGCCCACCGGGACCACATCTTTGCCTTGTCAAATTATCTCAAGGGTCAAAGGACCAGTATCCTTGAGAGGACACATCATGGGTGAATCATCATCCATAATAACAATAGGTCTGGCCAGAATAATCTTCCCAGTGTGAGACAGGCAAATCCCCTGGACCAGAAATCAGGTTTAATTGGAAATTAAATTGCAATTCCACACCAACTGCAGGATGCCTATATCCACAGCTAATTTATCAAGGTGATGCTTTATCCAGAGGAAGCCCATGGGAATACAGTGGCCGCCTCAGCAAAATTGCAAGTTCATACCTGATAAAAAGAATTTTCTTTACAGACCTACTTGAACTTTTCAGGTTCCTCATTTTGATTTTCATGTATTTATTGGCTGTCTCCTCTATGCTGGCTGTGAGCCAGGACCCAGAGATATGTATACCAGTGGGACTTGGAACTCTATTCTAGTAGCTCCTGGGTCAGTGACCAGAAAAGAACTGCATAAGCAAAAGATTCCAAAGCCACAGCACTTTACCCAGTTACCCAGGCTCGAGGGTAGCTTGGAAAGGTTGAACGTATAATGAATAGAGTTATGCTAAAAGTTGGATTTCTCTGTTGAATTCTGATGCTAATAATTCACAACAATCAAGGCTGTGCCAGACTCTTCAACAAATCTTTTCATACATTTCTTCCATTCTCTAGGAAACTTTAGGAAATAAAGATTTTTATCATCCCCACTGATAAACAATCTGAGTTTCAGGAAAGTAAGACACTCATTTATGTTCACTGCTGACCAAATAGCAGACATAAACTAGGGTATAGGTAAACAGCTATACCCTATACTACAGTATAGGGTATAGTATAGCTATACATTTGAACTGTATGCCAAGTTCCTCCTTTATTTCTACCAACTTTTTATTTTTAAAATGTACAACTACAGAAGAGCATTTGTATCCTTCACAGTGATTCAGCAAAGACTATCAACACTTTCTCCAGCTTTACACATCTGTGTGTGTGTGTGTGTGTGTGTGTGTTTCTGAAGCATCTGAAAGTTGGATTCCAGAGGGTGAAACACCAGTTGTGGGAACCCGTTTGTCTGGAGGGTGATGTGTGACACAGGAGAGGCAGACAAGAACTAGAAGAGGGCTGGGTTCATGTTGTCCAAGGCCAGCCTATACTCTAACATGGAGTGGAGTGGACAGTTGGTGGTATGTGGCATTAAAAGCACAATTTATACTGATTAGCAGTAAAAATTATAAAACTGAAGATGTGTGTCATGGTTTATGTCGGTGGCCCCCAGGCCTCATGTATTTGCATTGTGCATTTGTGATTAGTTCATTGTCTAGTGCTTGGATTGATGGTGTCAGTGCTACACCCTCCTAGGGGTGGAGCCAGGATGTGATGTAATGGCAGAAAGAAGGGGTGTCTTTCTCTCTTGCCTGTTTCCACCTTGCTGTTTGCAGCCACCATGAACTGCAGCCCCGCCATGCCACCCTGCCTTGGAGCCAACTGACTATGGACTGAAACCTCCAAAAACTGTAAGAAATAAACCTTTCCTTTCCCAACTTTGGGCATCAGGTATTTTGTCTCAGTGATGAGTAAAAAATAACTAAGACAATGTGTATTCACAAACTATATCTTTATGGCTTATATTAAATATTCATGCTCATCCAAGATAATTCAAACAATATTGTCATGGTTTATGTCAGTGGCCCCCAAGCCTCATGCCTTTGCATTATGCATTTGTGATTGGTTCATTGTCTAGTGCTTGGATTGAGGGTGTGAGTGCTACACCGGCCTAGGGGTGGAGAAAGGATGTGATGTAATGGCAGGAAAAGGGTGCCGTTTTCCCCTTGCTGTTTGCAGCCGCCATGAACTGCGGCCCCGCCATGCCACCCTGCCTTGGAGCCAACTGACTATGGACTGAAACCTCCAAAAACTGTAAGAAATAAACCTTTCCTTTCCCAGCTTTGGGCATCAGGTATTTTGTCTCAGTGATGAGTAAAAAGTAACTAAGACAAATATAGACAACTATTAAGAACTTTAAAAATAACCATTAATTTCAAATAAAATCTATGCTAGTATTTTATTTGTTTATTTCTTTTCTATTTTATGGTTCCCACATATTCACAGGTTGGAAATGTGATACATAGAGTTTTATATCTAGCTTTTTTAAAAACCTGTTTTTTATGTCCATAGCATCTTTGCATGCTATTAAATAGTCCTTAAAATAGTTTTTTAAAGGTTCAATATTGTTCCATCATGTAGCTATGCTGTTTATTTGATGTGCTATTTTTCAATCAAAGTTTAGATCATCTTCAATACTTCACTATAATAAATAATGCAATGAAACTATGGTGAATACCTCTGAATAAAAGTCCATATGCACATCTCTAATGCTTAGCTTATGATAGACTTTTAGAAGCAGGGTTCCTGGGTGAAAGAGGTGGTCTGGCAGTGGTGTGAGGAGACAGAAAGAAGAGAAACAGAAAAGCAGTCTGCAGACTACTGCAGCAAATCACATGAGACCAATAAGGGCTGGAAGTTCAGGGGTGGTTCTGAGACAGGATAGAGAAAAACTAAAGGTTCAAGACTGGGAGCATAGAGAGAGAAATGGTGAAGTTAGGTAAAAAAGGTCTGCTTTAGTTCTTCTATAAGGGCTCAGTGGAGGCTACAGGCAGACATTCAAATTGAAGGGTCTGATAATACATACATCCTTTCTTCCTTGCCTCCCTCTCTCTCTCCCTCTCTTTGTTCCTCTCTCTCTCCCTCTCTCCCCTCTATCCTTCCACCCTCCATTTATCTGTCTGCTGAGCTCCTCTTAATCTATGCCAGGCCTTGAGCTGGGTGCTGGGCATTCTTAAGTAACAAAGATGAGTCAAAGTGTTAGATGGAGCACCCACATCCTAATTCCCCTCCCAGCTCACGGTCTAGCCAAGGCATCACCTATAGGCTTGGAGCTTAAGGAAAGAGCCCAGGGGAGGGAGACAGGCTCTTGAGTCACTCCCTTCTCAAGAAGTGAGGCCCCAAGAATGAAAATACAAGAATGAGGCTCAAGAGCAGAGTGCACATGCTAGATGTATCTGACTGTGGTCTTGAAGGACAGTCCTCTAGGTGATTACCACCTCTGGGAGGAGCCAAAGTCATTCTCTATTCCTGTGCCCCCAGCAACCAGTCAGAGAACATTCTGCTCCAAGGGTAGCTTTTTCGGAGTTTTTTGCTTCGGCCTTGGATTTCCCATTTGTTTACTGACATCTCATGCTGGTCCCTGTGGTGTAGCACTGACTTCTGGTCATATTCTGGCTACCTTCAGGAACTTCGAAGCTCAGTGTAGATTTCAAAGTCCAGTATACGATGGACCTGGAGGAGTGCTATATCTGCCTTCTTGCTGCATCAAGGGGTCATAGGAGGCAGCAGGCCCGAGAGAGTAGCAAGTTCTTTTTAATTTTCAGCCTTTAATTTGCCAAGTGTTTGTAAATGGCCTGCCAGAGTTTTGTCTGCCTATAGGTTTTTGTGATTCTGGACCAGCTTCTCCCTCGCCATCAGAGTGAAGGTGTCCTCAGGGGAGTCTGACCTAGCTGTAGTTGACCGCCATAGCATTCAGGACTTAGGCTCCTCCAGCTCTTTCTGCTGGTCCCCAAGTGGGCTGTGCACAGTGAGAGGTTTCCTGAACTCTTCCTGTTTTTCATCAGTAGGAGAATGCCTCCTGACGATGGGGCTGGAACGGGAGGAGGCTGAATGGAACAATCCACAGATTTAAAAGTTCTGGGTATTAAGCTCATTCTGAATGAACTATTAGCATTCCTGCCCCATGACCTAGAATAAGACCCTTCATCACTGCCACTCTGATTCGAGGTGTGAAAAGGGAAGGCAAAGAGAATGGTGCAGAAATCTCTGCTGGTCCACATGGGTGATTCCAGTCTTTTGACCATTTTGCAAGACCTGGGAGGTACCTAGTTTGACTGCAAAGCAATGAGAAGGAATTTAAGCTCAGTCTTTAAAAAAGTAATAAGAAAGAAAACCAAAACACCTTATCATTTTTGGAACCTTTAACACGACATAGCCCTGCACTGAACACTACTTAGTACATTACTTAGATAAATGTGCAAGATGGGTATTAGTGTGCTCAAAATTGTTCTTAAATTTGTTTTATTTTTACCGGTATGTGTCTGCATTACATTATAAATACATTCACTGCTGGGAGTTGGTACAGGTATCTATCACATCATGATTCTTTCTACTTCTACCTTCCCTTTCTACTTCCCAAAAGCAAAGCTCAAAGTTCCTTGGATCTTCCCAAGGTAAATACAATTTGAAAATGATGGTACTGGATTAGGACTCTAGTGAACTCCCAAAATCATATTTCAGAAGTTTCTGGATCCTTGAGGGCTGAGGAGGAATCCAGGCAAGGGAAGCCAGCTGCCCCTGTAGACCCCAGAAACCGTGGCTGGTGACTGGTTACTTCACACCCTTGCAGAAGAGACTTTCATTGACTGGAGCAGAAAGCAGAGTGGAAATCATTACCAGTCCTTCCCCAACTTCAGTGTATCACTTTTTCCACAACAAGAATAAACTGAACACTACTAAACAGTTAACCAGCTAGTTAGTCAGAAGAGGCCATTCTCATGATGGGGACTTGAGGAGGAAGACAATAGGCCTAGCCCCCATGTCCCGGATGTAGGCTCCTCTAGCACCCTTGCCAAGTGCAGATGGACAGATGGAGCAGGAAATAGAACTGCAACCTTCAGAGGACATGGTGGGCAGTGTCTATAGGGAGTGAAAGATTCCCAGGTCCAGGTTCAAGGACTACCTCTGCCACTGGCTGAGTGACATTTGCTGAGCTCAGGCATCTCATTTGACTGATTACCCTCTCTGTTCTCTTTAGGGGCCTACTATGTGCCAGGTTCTGGGCTAGGTTCTGGGAAAACAGCGATGACCAGGACAAACTTCCTGCCCTTATGGAGCTGGACACTTAGTGGGCAAGCTGAGTTATAAACCACTGAATAATAAAGGGGCATGGTGGTCAAAGGATATAGTTTTAGCTACAGGGATAAAGTTCTAGAGATCCAATGTACTGCAGGGGACTATAATTACTAATACTTTTAAACCTGAAATTTGTTAAGAGAGCAGATCTCAAGAGTAACAAGAGTTAACTGTGTAAAAAGATAGGTACACTAATTATTAGCCTGACTGTAATAAACAGTTCGCAGTGTGTATACGTGTCAAAATATCACTCTCAACACCCTAAATACATATAATTTCAATGAATGTGAAGAGCAGGTGCTGAAAAAATAAGGCAATCTAAGTATATTGGAACTCCAGCCTCTCCCACCCCTCTGCTTCCTGGCCACCACGGGTAAGTAGCTTTGTTCTCCCATGCCGTGATGTTCAGCCTTGCCTCAGGCCCACAGCCACAAGGTCAGGGGACAATGGATAGAAACCTCTGAAACCATGAGCTAAAGTAAATCGTTCCTCCTTTCAAGTTGTTACAGCAACAGAAAGCTGACTAACACAGTACTGCACTTGGTCTCAGCAGTCACTGTTCTGGCTTGTGTGTGACCTCGGCAAGTTACTCAACCTCTCCAAGCCTCAGGTCGGGAATAAGAGCAGGCAACTCAAGGACAGGGATCGACTAAATGTGGGACATCTGAGTGAAGCCTCAGAGAGTTAGTAACCCTTCAAGCACTGCAGCAATTATCACTCCTCTGCTGGCTGCTGTTGCATTTAGAATGGCAGGCTGCTGTTCTGGACTTGTGAGGATTAGATAGGAGTTCATCAGCACCTGGGTGCCGTGAACCACTCTGCAATCCAAAATGCCTCATGGCTTAGAAACACCCCAGGCTCCCAGGGACAGCTACTTCCAAGCTGATGTAGCAGATACTGAGCAGCAACTCTGGGCTTGTTCAGCCTGCCAAGCACAGATGGTTTGAAAAATGCCACTCAAACTGGCTGAGATTAATCAAAAGATTACAGAAAGAAAATTAAGATAGGCAAACCCCAACTTCTTAGATCCAAGCCCCAAAGTCATATCTTTCTATTGACCCCAGCTCAATGTTTTGCCTGAAGATAACCTCATCTTAGAAAGACATGAAACTGGGCCATACTGAATTACAACGGGAAATGCTTGCTGGGTCCCCTTTTTAAAAAATCCTCCTCCCAGTCTTGGCTTTTGGGGCAGTTCTTCCACCCTTTTTGCTGTTTCACTGTGAACAGCGGCCTGTGTGAAATGGTTTGGGGGTACAGACTGGGAAGCTCAGCTCTCAGGGCCCTCTCCTGAACTGTGTGCCTCTTCAGTCTGAATGGAAGCCTTGAAACACTGATTTCTGAAACAACAATATGTGTTGCCTTTTGGCTAGACAGGGAAAGAGGCAGTTCCGTCTCCATTGTCTCCTTATCTCAGATCTGATTTTAGAACTGGAGGGGATATAATGAGGAATGCAGGGTAAGTGTGGGATTAGGAAACAGCCTAGTCTTCCGAGTTCTGGCTCTGGCTCCTACTGGCTGAGGGCCACCCACTCAAAGCCTTCTCCTTTCTGTAGTTCGGGTCTCTGAGAGTGGGGTCAGTGAGGCTGAGGGTTCTCATACACATTAAATAAAATGATGAGTGAAAAAAGTAATGGATGTGGAATGCATAAGGCAGTTCTGGGCACACAGCAGGTGCCACGGTAGTGCTACAGTTAGCGTTATAAAATCTTCAAATTCCAAAGCTGAAAAAGATATTTGAAATCAGACATTTCCTCACTTTAGAGATGAAGCCGTAGAGGTCCATAGAAGGGGAGCCCTGCCTGGTATAATGGACTGAATATTTGTATCCTCCAAATTTACATATGGATGTGTTAACTCACTTTGAGATGGTATTTGCAGATGGGGTCTTTAGGAGGTAATTCAGACATAAAGGTGCACCTCTTATGAATGGGATTAGAACCCAAGACCAGACTTTGCTGTATTCACAGGGCTGGAAGAGATGCTCCTGCCTCTTTGATCACCACTTTGCTACCAGCAGAAGCTTCCTAGCTAACTTTCCACTCATTTTGTTGAGAAGTTTGTTAATCATTATTTCACCAGGTAGGTCGCTTCATGCAATCAACTGTCATTTAGCAGGCTGTGACAAATTCCAGAAGATAGCATGACTTGAGTTAAGGAACAAGATTTATGGCAAAGGGGACAGCCACACTTATGCTCGCCCATATCTCCAGCATCTCAGACAAGTGTGTAGGGGGCAGGGCATCTGCCAGACACAGAGTGAGCCCTGTGCCTGTGAGGGACCTTACCCAATGGCTCCAACTTCTTCCAGGGCAGCTGTAAGAAGCGATCTTTTTCATAGGGAAACACTTGGCAGCACACCCCTGGCATTGAGGTACCAGCTGGGAAATTTTGGGAAAGCAATGGCTTGTCCCTGAGGACCTTGGAACCTGGGAGATATCATAATGCCCTCTATCAAAAAAAATGATGTTGCATTTCCCCTGGGAAGCCCAGCATGGGCTCTGCCTCTTGCTAAAGTGTCCCCATCATCCCAAGTACCCGATAGCTGAGTGTCCCGGCAGTGCAAGATGAGCCAACACTAGGGTCATGTTACAACTGCTCACTTCCTGCATCCTGGAACCTCTGAGTACCAATTCCTTGCCACACACAGAAAACTCAGGTTACTAGGGCCTCCTGGCTCCTGCCTGCCTCTCTGGTCCCAGGTCAGAGCCTACCATGGGGAGGAATGCATTCACCAGGGCTTTCCCGATGCCCAGTACCCTTCATCTCAGCTTGCCAGTCTCACCACCCTTGCCCCTCTGTAACAGGCCCATCACTTCCTGGTCTGTTTGGGTTGCCCAGAGGCTCTCTGGGGACTTTCATAGTCACATGGTGGGAAGAGAGAGGGAAGTTGGACCACTTGCCAAGTTCCACCACTTGCCAAAGCTGACCCTTTCTGGGCCTCCCAGATAACCTCCCAGCCTCTCTCCTAGATAACTCTGATATCAGGAGGAATAATTTGTTCAGGACTGCTTATCCCAGCACATCCTATTAACTTCAGGACCACGGGGGAGCGGCCAGTTTGTTCCAAATTAAAAGTAGCTGAAAATGGGCCCCTCTGTCAGGCAGGAGGGAACTGTAGGCTGTGATACTATGGCACAGCCAGTCACTATTAAAGCCCTAACATCCCTTGCCCTACTATGGCGACCCTCTTCCTCCTCAGTCTTTATAGGGCTGCCTCTCCCATCAAATTCCAGGTCCCAACTTCCTGAGAGCTGTTGATCCCCAAAGGTGGAGGTGGTAATGTGAAATGGCCATGAAAGAAGCAGGGTGCACAGAAAGCAAGCACAGCTCTGGAACCAGATAGACCTGGGTTCGAATCCTGCCCACTCAAGCAGAGTGGTCTAGGGCAAGTCATTACCTATTTCACTTACTTCTCCCCTGTAAAATGGGGACCACTAATGCCCACGTTACAAGGCTGCTGGAGACGAAAGACATGTGAGAACAAGATGTGTGACATGTCCAAACCCTGGCACATAATGCCTACCCAATAAAAATCAACAAGTCTACCCTTCTCTTCTCACATGCTTCATCTTGGCCTTGTAGCCAGGAGACCTGAAGGCAAGCTGAAAGAAAGTTACATCAGCTAGGTTTTCTTCTTGGCTCTGATCTGGATACGCTGCTGCTGCAAAGTTTCTCAGTCACAGCCAGTCACCTCAGTGACAAGTTCTGTAATTGAAAATTTGTCAACAGCTGAAGTGGTCCCTTTTATCTAGCTGTCTGTGCATTTCTTTGCTGGTGAGAACACAAGCCCTACATAGGGAGTCACCATATGGAGACGGTCGCTGGTACAGGCCTCTCAAGCACCTGGACCCCAAGCACGCTGAGCAGTGAGAAATAAAGGCTTTTCCCACTCAATTGTGTCAGACCGTGTGACCTTGGTTTTTTTCCAGGTCAGATATTTTTAAATTAATTTTACTGGCATATTTTGGATATACATAATGATCACATTTATCATAAGGAATTTGTACCTGTACATGATATTGATTCTTGAGTCTTTTTCCCTCGGTTCCTCTCACTTCTCTCCAATCCTCCTTTTTTTATTTACAGCTTTGCTTCCATTTTTTCCCTTTCATTCTTGTTTTTTCCCTTTTTCCTTCTTTCCTTCCTCTCTCCCTTCTTCGTTTTCTCATTTGAACACTGTCTTCCCATTTCCCAATATCTCTCATTAATTTTAGTCCTCATTTACACTTCCAGTTTCTCACGTAACAGAAACGTGATGATATTTAGACACAGATGTTCAATTTATTTCTCTTAAAAGTATGGTCTCACGGTGCATCATTCACCTAATAATCTCTCAGGTTTATCCTTCACTGTGGCAGAGAAGTATTCCATTGTATATAAAAACCCATTTTCTTGATCCATTCATCTGTTGATGGGGATCTAGGCTGTTTCCAAGATTTAGCTATTACAAAGTGTGCTGCTATAAACCCGAGTGTGCATGTATCACTGTGGCATGATGTTTTTAACTCTTTTAGGAAGATACTAAGAATTGAGGCCTGGTCTTTGTCCGGCTAGTTATCAGCATTCCCATGCCCATCTCCCTATTGTAAATTATTGTGCTAGAGTTGAACAGAAGTGATGAGGCAGAGTGACCTAGGTGAGATGGGGGTGGGGAGGTCAGTGTGAGTAAGACCACAGGCTCTGTCCCCTCATCCTCTGCCCAGCCATTACCCTCTTGGTGGCAGTCTTCACTGTCTGCCCATGTAACTGGCCTTTAAGCGCCCACATAGATGCCCATGATGATCACTGTTCCTCCCAGTGACTGTCTGCACCCCACCTGAAGGGCAGGAGGATGGATTTGGTATCTGAAGGACTCACAGAACAATGGATCTGAGGCGATCTTTTTGGACAAGAAGCAGAGATGAGGAAATCCCACAGGCAGCACTCCAAGAAGAGACTCAAGGGAAGTCACTTGACATCACTTGCAATCACCTTCATGAATTTGCAGTCTAGGGGCAGAATAAGCCTTCATCTTCTGTTAGCATGAACACAAAGTCAAGCTCCATCTTCTCTGCCCAAAGTCACCAAGACTCCACTTTGAATTCTTAAAGGTAAAAAGAGCATCACCCTCGGAGCTAGACCTTCCTTTCAATTCACATCCTCATATTTGCTCACTGTCTCAGTCCCCTCAGGGTACTGTAACTGAATACCACAGATGGGTGGCTTCGAAGAAACAAACTTACTTCTCATAGTTCTGTAAGGCTGGAAATTCAAGATCAGGGTACTAGCATCTTGGGGTTCTCTTGAGGACCATCTTCCTTTCCCACAGAAAGCTGGTCTCTGGCTGTGTTCTCACAGGAAAGAAAGAGAAAAAGCTGGCTCTCTGGGCCAGCTCTGCCATGCGGCCTAGCTAAATATCAGTTTCCTTACCTGTTAAAAGCGACTGCCATCCCTTCTTCCACGGTTGGGACTAAGGTGAGGCAGGAAGGGAGGCGTCTAGTGAACAGCATTGCAGAGACTTGTTATCAGCCCCCTGCGAGTGTGTGGACATCTGCTCTGCTAGCTGCCAGCCCTTACTTGCATGACCCTCATAAAGTAAAAACAAACAAACAAACAAACAAAAAACCCTTGTGCAGTGGATGTCACTGTGATCTCCAATCAAGTGAACCGTGGCTTGGGGAGCTTTCGCGAATCACTCAACTTCATGCAGCTAGTGGACGGCAGAGTTGGGACTCAAGTCCAGCTGGCCTGAAGACAAAGCCCTTTTGAAGGTCCAAGGTCAGACTTTGAACAAAGAGGGGAAAGAGCAAGAGGAACAGCATGTTTCCAAGGGGTCTGCAGCAGGACCTGTCTTGCACAGAGAGGATCACCCTGGGCTGCATGAAGCAGGGACTTAAGGCTCCAGGCTTATTCCTGACACAGGTCTTAGTTCCCACATTCCCCTCCCTGGAGCCTCATGGGTGGCCTGGACCATGCTAGATCTCCTGGATTGATTCCTCTCTCCTGTTTACTCTGGCTTTGTCATCTGCACCTGGAGTGAAAGATTTGTTCCCCACATGCAGGAGCTGGCTTTAAAGCTTCCCAGCCAGAGTGCAGCCTGTACTATTTCTGGGCTCCTGTTCTCTGTGAAGGGCTAGTGAACTGACTAGGCAAAAAGAGGAAGAGGCGGGTAACCGTCCTGTCTACCCTGACACCTGAGCCAGGCTGGACTTCTTCAGAGTTAAACAGCAGGCAAAGGCCCTGCTCTAGAGTCATGCTCTTAGCTCCTAACAAGGAAATTAGGGGAGGGAGATGCTTGAATGTTGAATTTTGGCTCCAGGCAGGCTCTTAGGAAAGCAAGTAGGGCAGAAGGAAGCCAACAGTCTAACATTGTCCAGTAACTGCATGGCTTCCTAAAGTGTTCTTGAGGAACTGGTGGACACTGATTAATGAGCAGTCAGTGAGAGGGACCCCTGCCCTGAATGCTCAATCCCTCCCCCATCCAGAGTGCCAGTTTTAATAGCAGTCATATCAACTGACATTCACTGAGTACAGTATCTTAGACACAGGGAGAGTTAGTGTCCTAATCTCATATGATAGTATAAGGTGGGTGTTATGATTCCATTTTATTGACTAGGAAACTGAGGTCTGAGGGGTAAGATCTCAACCTGAGGCTTCCCAGGCAGCTTTGAGGGCCCTGGGATATCCCAGTATGGCACCTGATGCAACCTTCTATTGCATTTGTGGTTTGTAAGCTTTTCTTATTTTTATTTTCTATTTATTTAGTTTTGAATCACAGTTTCACTGTTACCCAGGCTGGTCTCAAACTCATGGACTCCAGCTATCCTCCTGCCTCAGCTGCCTGAATAGGTGGGTCAACAGGAGCACAGCTACCACACTTGGCTTGGAAACTCTTTTTTTAAGCAAAAGAAATTCTTAAAATTGGACAGAAACCCAATATATAAAACAAATTAAAATAGAACTGAATGGGGAGAAGTAGGGATACCAGAAGTCCATCCACCCAGCCTCCCTCTTGGGGACTATTTTAGCTCAGAAGAGTTCCAAGTGCTGTGTGTGGCTGGAGGTCCACCACTGGCCACAGATTCAGCTGTGCAAAGCTTAAGAGAGTTCAGAGAGTGTTTAATGAACATGTATGGGAGAGGAATGATATGACGCTTCCCAGAAAGCTCCCAGGCCAAGCAACCCATTGACTATCTTCTCAAGCTACTGGCTGGCATCTCTGCCAGGTAGCACATTTTGTTCACTTAATATATTGGTAAAACACCTGCTCCAATCTGGGCTCCAAACTACTAGCCCTGGCTACACTGTGAGTAAAATGTGTGGTCTCACCCTCATAAAGCTTAAGACTAGTAGGAAAGTCAGCCCTCAGCACAGAGGCTCCTGGAGCAAACACAGATCACAAATGATGATCAAGACCAGAAAGAAAAAGCTCAAGACCAGTGGAGCATGTTTACTGAGGTACCTGAACCATCATTTCTGCAGCAGGGCCCCAATGAGAAATCTGGGCCGCCAGGCACCTTAGACTAATGCAAAGGGGTTGCTGGCATCAGGGAGAGGTCACCAAGGGCTAGGGACAGGCAAGAACGGGAGGTCTCAGAACTTCCTTGTTTTTCAGGTATTCCCCCAAAATGGTAAGAAATAACCCGCTCCTAGGACCAAAAGAGGAACCTGGGATGATAGACTCTGATTCTTCAATCCTAAAAAGGAGTAAGAAAAATCTTTCTTTGGAGAGCTGGAACACTGCAAATCTAGAACTCAGTGCAATGAATAATGGATAAATGAAATCACAATTAAAGCCAGAAATCACTAAGCAGTCATAATGTGTCTGTGTAGAATGGAATCTAAATCCACCTTGGGGAGGTCTGTCCATTGGAAAGCTTTTCCTGGACTCTATGGAAACCTTTCTCAGCTACCCTGCTCCAGGCCTGGCCCTGCTCCCACAGTCATCGTTTATTTCACAAATACTCAGCCAACACCTGGGTTGGAAAGAACACCAGTTACCCTGCATGTGCCTGGCACAGAGCCCGGGATATGTAAACACTCAGTCCTCTTGTGGTGGAGCTGAGGCCAAGGGCATGGATACAGTTAAGACTCGATCATTCCCTGGTGCCTGTGTGTGCCACCTCCTGAAGCCTGGCCACAGGAAACTTGGTGTGAAGCAGTTCTGGGCACTTTGTCCCTGCAGAGCCTCTCTGTGTCATGTGCATCTCGGTTTCTGGGATTCAGAGCAGGCAGGGGGACAATCTGCCCCTCCAGCTGGTTTTTCTGCAGTGGTTAACATTCCAAAGCCACAATCTGTGCAAGCATCAACCTCTTTTTCTTCTGCCCAGTCTTGGCTTTTCTCTTATCTCAGGTTAGAGGCTACATTTTAGCGGAGCCCCTTAATCTGCCCGGAAATCCTTTTTGTGTCTGCTGGTCTCCAAGTGTCTGCATCTTGATATTCAGTGTTATCTCCAAGTAATATCCATGTGTTAGTGCAGTGTCCTCACTATATATACCGTGTGCTTCTTGACACTGGGCTATGTCTTATTCATTCATGTGTCCAGCATTTAGTGATGAACACAGTATGCAAGAGGTGATCGAAAAATAAATGTTGAAATGAAGGTAAGAAACACATAGGAGGAATATCTTCATGCTCATTTAGTCAACTATGTACGTTCTCTCTTCCTCTTGCACACACATGCACACAGTCCTCTTTGGACACCCCACCTCCCTTGCTGACTCACTTTCTCAGATGCATCCACTCTGCTGCATAATGTCCTTCTTTGATCTCAGGCCCCTTTCAATGCTGCCTGATGCACACGGACCCACCTGTAGTTAGCTGAATTAAAGACCTTCTGACCCTGGCCCTGCATGAGGGATGGGCCTGTGTCACATGCTGCAGACCCATGCCATCTCACCCCTGATCCTTCCCTGACATCTGGTCATCCTTGCAAGCAGTCTGCAAAGTGAGTCTATGTCTAGACTTCTCTGACCTCTACAACAGTGCCTGGAGGTAGTCAGGCAGGAACTAACGGACTCATGAAATGAGGTAATGGACAGATGAAAAACCTGAGGCTTGGAAAGGCTGTTGCTTGTCCAGGTGGCAAAGACACAGCTGAGCCATGTTTCCTTCATCAGGGCCACAGCTCTTTCTGGTGGATTTCTGGGAAATGGAGACTGGGTCGGATACTACCCCTTACCCAATACTCCCATAGATCTTGATATCCGTGATATAGGAAAAAAATCCTCTGAGGATGAATCTGAGGAACTTTGTGAAGCCTCCCAGCTTCCTGCTCACTCTTCTTCCAGGAAGAAAAGCCACTAACAGTTGCTGCCACTATGCCCAACTGTCACCCATTCATCATACTCCAAGCCTTGAAGCATTCTGCCAGGCAGCCTGACCCCAACATTGGATGTTCAGTCCACCTGGGTATCCTGAAGGGACAGTGTCCTCTTTCATAAAGGTAGTAGGGAAAGAACAGGAATGCCCAAAAGGCCTGAGAAAGGAGATAAGCAAAATCTTTTCCCTAGCCCATCTATTCCATCTGTACAATGTACCATAGGCTAGAGCCACTGGGCAGCCAGATACCGACTGGTGCCCGGAGAGCTGGCTACTCTTTGCCTTTATCTTCTCCCATTAATATTTTTCAAAATTCCAATCAAGGGTTTGTTTGCCTCCTTCCCTGAATATTCTAATTGTCACTTCCAATGCCTTTCGCCCTCAAAGAATGTGTTCTTTCTGAGAGCATGAATATTTAAAGACATTTTTTCAGCCACTGGAACAACATCATGCAGTGCTTTCTCTTTAAATTTATCTCCAGAAAGTTTGCCTGAATCTCTCTGAGGGCCTCGTCCTTTGCAGCAGGAGGACCAGGGCTTCAGACCCTGCGTGATGTACACACAGTCCTAATTCTGGTTCACAGCCACCTTTTCCACGCGCCTAGAGAGTTAATCCTGCAAACCGCCTGCCACACCAGTTCTTAGAGAAGCAGGAAAATCAGGCATTGGCATGGGCATGAGATTCAAGAAAGCAGAATGATGAACAAAGTCCCTAAAGCACAAGACCCTGCAGCACCATGAGAAAAAGCTCTTGACACGTGATTGCAGAGCTGATCTGGATTCTAGATTCACCAGTGCACGGTAGATTTCATCCCCATTGCCACCTCCAGTGGGTCGCCTCCGGCATCTCTGCTGTGCAGAATTCCTCACAGCCCACTGCATCAAATCTGTCTTATCCACAAGACACAATACTCCTTAGACAACTTCTCGAAACTCTAGTCACGCTAAGTCACTTCCAGAGCTCTAGCAAGGGTTCTGCTCCTTTACCTGCCTGTAACCAATCAGCCACACACCACCAACTCCATTTCAAAAGTTCCAGGCAATTACAGCCAGCTGAGCTCTCTGGCAGGGTGCCCACCCTCTCTGAGCCAGGACCCAGGTTGTCAGCAACCTCAAATCTCAACCACCAATTTCCCTTAGCCTCCTCCAAGACTCAGGCACATCAAAATGACCACTTTCCCCACACCTAGGCAATATGACCAGCCAGGCCACATCAAGACAGGAAATGAGAGTCAAGGCCAGTCTTCCTACCTTTGCTGAGGGTCCCGGTGATGAGCTTAAAGACCGTCTGAGCAAATTTCACAAATCCAAGCTTGCATCTCTTGGAGCAGCCACTCATGGTTGTAGAAGGGAGGTAGGCTTTGCTGTCAGCACCCAAAAGGGACAGCACCCACACCTCTTGTGCTCTTGGAACCTAGAGTCTGCTCAGATGAACTCTGAGAGATGGGTGCACCCCAGAAGTCAAGGTCCAGGAATAGTACAGCTGCCTCTGCAGCAAGTCCAGCTTCTGCATCCAAAGAGCCTGCAGGGCAAATCTTCCTTCCCTCTCTCCACCCCCAGCTGCTGTCCACTCAAGTGCTCACCACAGGAGAACCTTGGGCTGCCAGGGCTGGGACAGGGCTGCCAGGACACCAGTCATACCTAGAGAACTGAGGATGAGAGTGAAATTGAGCAGAGCAGAGAGGGAGGAGCTGGAGCTCTCCCAGGCTTTGCTGACTGTCTTTCCTACATGGCAGCAGTAATGTAGCAATTAATACTCCAGTCAGAAGGGGAGGGGCCTGCTACACAGAAAACACTCAGCCCTACAACCTCGGTGCTTGCTCTCCCGCTCTTTCCTTCCTGGTTAATCTAATAGATCAATTCTCTGGGCTGTGATTGGGATCTGGGAAAACTCCCCACTGAGCAGGAAACTGCAGCTGGCTCAGCACTCAGTGGAAAGTTTGCAGGCAGCTTTGGGATAGCCTGGTCTGCCAGGCTGAGTGGGGAGTCCTTGAGGAGCTGGCCTGGGCACACTGGACAGACTGATGGGTACAGTGTGCCTTGCCCATCCAACAACCTGGGCAGGAGCAGCAGGTACTGTCTGCCTTGTTGGTTTGCAATTGCCAATACCTCTGTCTGCCTCCTCCTCCCAGCAGCTCAATCCCAACCTTCACCCTGTAGAGCAGGAAGGAGTCTGTGCTATCTCACTGGGATAGGGGAGGAATGCCATGAGGCTTTTCTTGATTAAGATGGTATTCCTTAGGAATGACATCAAAGGATGACTGAGGTTTAAACAACTTGACTACAATGCAATACTCTTCACAGTAAAGCTGCAAAGCTTTATACAAGTGTGAAATCCAACTACTGCTTCATAAAAGAATTAAATGCAATTCAGTTCCAACAATTTGTAGGTTCAAAGGGACCTCAGGAGACACTGTGTTACTACCCTCCCCCAGAAGGGTCTACTTTGCTTTCTTCGGTGATTTGGAAGGTGCTTATGGGTCATGACCATGGGCACCTTTGCTACATGTGAATAGCAGTTATGAAATCTGCCTTCATCTGAACTGAGTCATGCCTTTAGAAAGTTTTTCTCTCCAACAGCTTCTCACCCTGTGACCTGCTTCTCTGGGACATTCAAGAGGAACAGGCTGCTTAAGAGCTACCTACAGAATGGAGGCCATGGGTTGACAAAATGCCAGATAATCCAGAATTCATGCGCCACATTGTCTGGTTTCTTCCTTAGCTTCTGGGAGTCATATGGAAGTGAACTGTGAAGAAGCAAATCTCAGCCCCCAGAATAGTCACAAGAAATTTCAGCTCCATAGAGGCTTAGAAGGCAGCAGTCCTTTCTCCAACTCCAATGCCCCTGGGCTTTGTCAGCATGGTGTGTCACAATATTCATAGCAGCCCTGGCAGAAAATAGCTCATCGTGTGTGAAGTCTTAGGCCCTGGAATGCTCACATTAACCGCTCTATCTTAAGGTGCTGAAGGTCCCCGTTAGAAAACATGTGGGAATATAAATGGCACTTACAGTCTTTCGCTTGTTTGTCCAACGTTTACTAAGCTTCTAGCGTGTAGAAAAGAAGTGATGCAAGTCTGTGTTCAAGGCTACTGAAGCTGGAGCCTGACGCCCAACGGAGAGAGGTGGCCGCAGCAGAAAATGCATCTTAAGGAGCGGTCAGCTCAAGCCAGGCTTCAGGGAGCTTCCGCTCCTTGCATCTGGGCCTCCTATTGGATGGCGCTTTCTACGTTCAAGGCTGGTCTTCCCACACCATTTGCTGATCTACATGCCAATCATCTCTGAACACACCCTCGCACACCCTCTTAGAAATGTGTGCTACCCGGTTCCAGGTTCCTCGCCATCCATCTGACAACCAAGATTGCTCATCACATGTGCTTCTCACCTCTTGGTTTGGAGGAGGCCTAAATGAAATTAATGTGCTTATTATAATGTCTGTGAAGTACATGGTCGAGAGCATCACGGCGATGGCAAAGTTTATTGCTGCTGCTTCTGTGGGCCCAAGTGCTGCCATCACGAATGCTCCTGCTCTCAGAGCAGCTCCGTGACATCTGCACTACTGGAAAACAGACAACTTGCATTGGTCTGCGAGCGAGGTCTCTGCCAGCTCACTGGCTCAGGAGCACATTGCGGAGAGTTCCACCCCGAGTGTGTCAGGGGAGAGCCCGCTGTGAAATTCCTGCTCCCTGCAACTGAGGGCAAGAATTTAAGAGGAGGAGAAGGTCGAGGACGTCGAGGTTGTCATGAGCAGAAATGAGTCAAAGGAAGAAGAAACAAAACCAGCTTAGGAAAAGGAGGGTGACAATAAATGAAGCGCAGGCAAAAATTTCATGATTATTAGAAATCAGAGAGCCAGGCCTCTATTTTTATATTCCCTAGTACCAACTCCAACTCTGAGCATTTTGTGGTCTCCTCTGGTCACGTGTGTACAACTCTTAGTCTTAGATGAATGAATCAGGCCCAGAGAGGGTTAGCAATATTCAAAATACCACACAGCAAAATCCCCCCAAATGTGAGCAAGGCATTCATTGTGCCAAGAACATTCCTGGAGAAGGACAGCAAGTCGTACCAGTGTGTGATTTATTATAATTATAGATAATATAGAGGAGACTCATTCTGTCCCCCCAGGGAACATGCTATTCTGCAAATAAGGAACAAGAGAGTGTTCAGGTAGCACAGGGGAAATTAGATTATCAGCAGTCTTCTAATTAGTCAGTCTCGTGTCACAGATGTGCATTAACCAAGGGAACTTGGGGAGCCAAACTTATCTTTGCACCTGAAGCCATTTATGGGATCTTCACAGAGCCCGGGGAAGTAGGGCAGGCAGATGTGGGCCCCAGATGGTCGGCTGGGAAAGTGTTCTGGCTTCTCTGAGTGCAAGGCCTACACAGGACAAGCATGCCTGTCCTCAGAAATGGAAAAGCTTGAGCTCTCCAAGGATACCAAAGACCTCACTGTTCTGTGCAACCTGCTGTTCAAAGTCCTTACCCTCCTTGTGTCAAATCCTTGTCAGAAGCCCGGGAAGCAGTCACTATTATACAGCCCTATTCAGTAGATAAAGGAAAAGGACCAGAACAGGAAAGTAACTTCTTGATGGTCACACAGCTGAAGGCCATTTAATGTGAGACTGAAAAATTCACAATTCATTTCTCATCTCACCAGTGTTAAAAATTAAAGTGACTGGCAGATTTAAGGAGACATTTTGCCTCAGTGTTGCAAGAAACAAGCAGCTGTTTATTTTAACCATAAACTCATCATGAAGAGAGAATGGAGAAATTTGTCCTGGAAAGAATTCCCTCTGTGGCCACAATTATGAGAGTGGAGAGGAGACAGTGTGGGCCATAGCTAGACAAGGGGATAAGTTACCATTCAGCCAAGAGATAGATGCCATCCACCATTTTAACAGAGAATTTCATAGTGAGCTTATAAAGCAGACACTGGGGGACCCTGGCTGACTTAAAGGGACATAGTGAAATGACAAATGTAGTAATTGTAGCAGGCAGCTCCTATCTTTTAGAGCTGTGATGCACAGGAGGGGATGAAGGAAAGAGGCTGAGATCCTCCAGACCTAGAGCTGGGGCAGAGAGATCCTGGGAGGTTGAGACTCAGATGTCCAAGGAGGGGAACCTATTGGCTGGTGCTGGGCTCTCTGAGGTATGGCTATAAGGTTGATGCCAAGAGTTGAAAGCAATAATAGAAACAACAACAACAACAATAATATCCTAGAAACTGGAAGCCACAGCTGCTGCTAGGTAAAGAAATGTGGCTGGGGGATGCAGGAGGAGCAGGAAGCAGACTGGGAGGAACCTATGCCCTTTCAGCCTGCCTGCCCTCTCCTCTGTTGGCAGAGGCTGCCATGGGGCTGCCCGCAAAGCAGATATGTGGGTTTCAGTCTCAGTCTCTGCTTTACTGAGCAGAGCAGCAAAGGAACCCTTGACTGAGATCAGTAGTGGAGTAACCGGCATAGTCTGCTGCTAGGTGTCTCATAGTCTAAAATCCCACACCCCTTTTCTCTTCATTTGTTCACTCAGCAAATAGTTACTGAACACCTACTATGTGCCTGGTGTTAGGGATATGCTGGCGAATAAGACAAAATCCCCTGTCTGTGGGGATATTTAATTTTAGAGGTTGTATAGTGGAAAATGTGCTCAGACTATAAACAGAATCATAAAGTAAGGAATTTCAGAGAATGAAAATACTGCGATGCAAATAATAAAACAAGTGACCTGCGTTTTCAAACTAGCAGGATAGGGACCTCCCAGAGCTTGCTGGCCAGCTCCAAGAGAACAATGCAAAAAAGAAAAGGGCAGGTTCTTTGGGAGTCATGATAATTAAAAAAAAAATCACCGAGACTTGTTACTCTGTGGCCAAATGCTATCCTAGATACATTATTTGGGTTATCTAATATCTGTCTTGTAATGAGCTCATTATTATTTATTATACCCATTTTACAGATGAACAAATACAGACCTATGCAAGATTAAGTGATTTATCTCAGAGGAAGAGGTGAAATCAGAGGGACTAATGAGTGATGGAAGGAAAATTTAGCAGATGGGGAGAAGACAAAGGCCACTAGTGGTTCTAGAGATATAATTAGAAAAAGTAGAAACAGGATCTAGTCTAGGGAAAGACAGTTATAGATTCTATATGTATTAGAGAGAGAAATGTCTATCTGAAAGATGGAAATTGAGGTAAGAAACTCAGAAAAGCAGGTAGGAATGAGAATTCTCATAAATAACTGATTCTTGTTGTTACTAAGGAAGAAAATAAATGCAGCATCCCAGCAGGGCTGAAATATTAGCATTTAAATACAGGCTTACACAGGTGGGTAAAAAAGGCAATTTCCTAAGCATTAAATCAGATTTTAGTTTTCCTCTAAGTCTCAGAAAAATCAGTTCTGCCTGAGTGTGGGCCTCAGAGAGGGATTCTGCCTTGCTCTTGGGGCTCGCTGGTTCCGTGTTCTCAGCGGGAGAGCTTGCCTTCTCCCTGTTATAATTGTGAGAAAATGATGTGTACGAAGCCGAGGGCAATTCATCAGCACCGTTTGCTAGAGTTTCTAAGGCTCATTTGCGTTGAGAGCAGGGCACCTCATGTTGGGTTCTCCAAGCATTCTGCACTCAACTGTCAGAAATCTGTAGGGCCTGATGCAGCGGGAAAGAGAGTTGCTTTGTATGCAACTGGCTAGAAGGTGAGGACAACTGGAAGGACTACCAGTGCAGAGATAAGAAGAGACCAAGGAATCCCAGAAGCATCCCCTTTCCTTCTGAGTGTCCCCAAGTGCCCAGGGTCAGTCCACCATCCCATCTCTAACTGTTAACATGCCCTTCTTAATCTATCTTCTCCTGCCCCTGTGTGCACTCTGTATGAAGAACCAGACTCAGTTCTGGGCTCACAATGGAACTCACTTACATTGTGTAATGATAGATGGAGGACTAGTTTAAACTGGAGACCAAAACCACTGGTGTGGATGCTGGCTGTTCCCGATTGTGACTCACAGAGAGCCTGACAAGTCAAACTAATTTACCGTCTGCCTTACAGGATCACTACGTGCAGGTTGCAAGCCCATGAGTTACAGGGTTAGGATTGGGTCCCCAATTCATAGCTACAGAATGATTCTGGGTGCTACTTTTCTCTAGCTTTCCCATCAAATAAGCTTGTCCTTGTTCTAGCCACTTGAGGACCTGCTCTACCCAAATGCCTCAGCTAGCTACTCCTATATTCTCTGTCAACCAACTGCATCAGCAGCCTGCAGGAGCACCTAAGATGGAAACTTGGGAGTCTTTCTGTGCTCCTCCCTTCCCTTCTCCTACCCAGCCAATCCAACACCAGCTACTGATAAGTCTACTTCCTTAGAATCTCTCTGATCCACCTCCTTCACACACACACACACACACACACACACACACACACACACAGCTTCACAAAACACAGTCTGTGGTCCAGGTAGTTTGTATCCTGGAACCTGTGACTGGGGAGACCTATTTTTGGAAATGGGCCTTTGATCCTAGACCATTCAGGTGGTTGGTTCCTAAATCTATGAAAAATATCCTTATGAAAACCAGAAGAGAAGATAATGAAGAAGGAGATGATGTGCCTGTGGGGCAAAGAAGGAAGTGACACAGCCACAACTTGTGCGATACCTGGAAAACAGGAAAAAGATTTTTCCCTGGAGCCTCTGGAAGGAACGACATCTGATTTTGGACTCCCGCCCTTCAGGACTGTGAAAAAAAAA